>JAIPRL010006319.1:0-27949 GCA_025469235.1 Pemphigus obesinymphae
AATTATAACATATGTAAATAAATTACATATATTATATTTTTTACGATTAAATGAATATTTGAACCGTCCCCCTGGAATTAAAACTAAAGGGGACGCCAAACTTAAGCTAAGCAAAGAAGGGGGACGCCGTCCCCCTCCGTCCCCCCTCACTTTAACCACTGTATATATATAAAAATCATCTTATAGTTTATTATAAAAATTGATTTTTCGAATAAAAAGGTCTTTCAATTTGTATTTTAGTAATTATAACATATAATTATAATGATACCTGTAACATTTCTGAAACTCATTTAATCAGTAGGTAATTATTTAGTTGACGAGCTTAATAACATAAATTTTCTTTTTCTTTATCACAATTAAAAATTTAATTCTACATATTAAATATCATTCAACAAATAATTTTTATTATGACTTAAATATATTAATCGTATAATATAATGTATACCTAGTACTACATATTGTATAAATAAAAAAAATAAAAATTATATATTAGCTCAAAAGGAATTTGGGGTTCATGAAATTCGGGAACTTCTCTAGATTTTTTAATAAACCAATCTGTATAAAAATAATACCATGCTTTTACTGGTGAGTATTTAGATCATTAATTTTATATCAGATTTCTTCCTCGGACTAGTCATGCATTATAATTATTGAGGTTATACTTATATTTACTATAGGTAAAATACGGTTATAACTAAAGACCGGATTTTTATGCACTTATAAAGGTAAAAATATGCAAGAAAAAATAAGAAATAAACAGTATAAAATTTAAATGTTTCAAATTAAGTATTATTAACTATAACATAAAAAGCAAAAAAGCAAAGGAAAACACAAAAAAAAATATAAAGCAAACATAAAAAGTGCACAAACAGTTTGAATGTTTATTAGAAAAGAATAAGTTAAAACTAAATGACTGCTTGGATTTGATGTATATAATAATATCATGAATTTTATGCAAAATCCGGTCTTTAATCATAACTTAATAGGCAACTAAATGACGAAACTTTTTATGGGAAACAATTCTGACTCCAATAAGAGACAGTATTCACTTGCTGGACGATTGTTTTCATGGTTGTAGTAAAAATTTTGGAGGTTTTAGACTATCGCTAATTTTGCTATTCATAAAACGGCATCGTATATTGGCAATTTAGGGGCACCAATGCAAATGTATACACTACACACTGTAGGAATTTTTTGTATTATCGTCTTATGCTTCATGAAATATGATAATAATATTACAGATTCTATAATAAATAATATGTTTTGTACAATTAATACCGTCGCAGAAAACTCTTTAATTTAGTAACTTTACAGTATGCAATTATAATGAGAGTCTTTTGGAAAAAATGAGTTTACGCTGACATCCTCAAACTTAAGGAAAACTACCGGGAACGGCCCAAAGTTGTTATAAATCGAAAACATAGATGTCAGGGACTTGAAATACATACTCATTATTTATCATATTTACTGGATAAGATTTCAAACTATTTTAAAACAAGACAAAAATGTCTGTTTATATAAAAATTTTAGCGGGGTGAAGAATCTATTGGTCTTACAATGATGTTTTAAAGTTGCATTTTTTTATTTGTGTATGTATACATGTTTTATGGTAGAATGAAATGAGCAGGAGTTGTAAAGGCCTTTTTCAATTGCGAATTGTATTCAGTACTTTCCAGAGGAAAGGTCGAGTTGGTATCTACCATTCTTACCTATATAGTATATTTGGTGAAAAGTAATTTAGGTTAAAAAAAGTTGCTCATCAATTGAGATAAAAATAATGATCACTATATGCCCAAGCGTGTAATATTTTTAAATAAATATCTACTCTTCTGTTTTTAAAACTTTAAAATTTCACGATTTTCAATCACAGACTATCGGTTTTTTAATAAAAATATCGAAAAACTCAATGCTCAGCCACAGTAAATAATCTTTCATATTTTGCATAGGTACGTTTTGAAGTAGGCGAATACTCAGAAATACAACGATGAAACCTTATACTAACACGGACACTACATTTTTCAAATAATTTTAAACTTTATCTAAATATTTTAAAATGTTTTGAATTACATTCTTTGTAAAACTTCATAAAAGCTACATAGGTACATGAAACTCCATAAAAAAAACCGGGTGTATTGCGTGCTCTTAAGTGCAAAGGAAAACTGCCGAAATGAATGGGAAACCTTATTATGAATCGAAAAGTAATATTATACCAAACTTCAACAACAATTGTTTTTTGAGGTTATAATATAATATTATAATACTTGCTTTTTAATAAAAACTATAATGAAAAATACCCCGTGTTTTCCGAGAATCGTGAAGTTGATGAACCAACAGTCGCCCACTTATATATAGATTGATTTTTAAAATTTTATCGTATTTGTGAATTTAAAAACAAATTATAAAATGTATATGAGTATGTAGTTTGAAAACGTTATATTTATTAGGTTATAACTAAAGTCCAAATTTGTATTCACTAAAAATGTTTAAAATAATAAACAATAAAAAAACATAACAATAAAACCTTAAAATATGCACCAAATATTCACTTAATTTTTATATGAAATATGCAAAAATACACCCTTATCCAAAATATATGCATTTATATGCAAACATATTTTGTTTTATTCATACTTCTTACATTAAAACCAAGTGAAAAGCTGGAAAAAAAATTATATCATTTTTGAGTTATGAAATAATAATATACCATATTATATACATTTTTTTCCACTATTCTGAATACTATTTTCATAAAATAGATACATTTATATTATAGATGCAAAATATTATAAAAAAATAACAATATGTATAAATAAATAATTTCATAAATATTAATGAATAAGAACTGTACATTGATTTTTGGTTGTAATTTAAAAAAATAAATTATATTTTTTGATCTTAGACCTCAACTTGATAATTTAAGTGTTCAATTTTCAAATCATTTATGTTTATACAGGTACTATAGAATGGTCTTTTTTATGAAATTGTATGCTTAATTTTGCAAAACTCTTTAAATATGCCGTTATCTTTAGAATATGCACATTTAAGATTTTTCTATGTATTCTCTGCTAAAGAATTCATCGAAATTTCTTACTCCCATCGAACTGCATATTTACTAACAAATAAGAAAATGCATGCAAATTCGGACTCTAATTTATAACGATTATAAGATATATATATTTATATTTTTTTTGTAAAAAAAAAAAAAAACTTTATATTGTCAAAATTTTAAAAACAAAATAATGAAAAAAATCGATAACATTATACAACGAAAAATATTATAACGAAAATTATCGTTAACGTTATAACACAAAATAAACATAACATTATGAAATGTATAACGTTATTGTGCAAAATTTAAATAACGTTTTAAAACTAAAAATGTTATAACGAACAAAATAATAATACCGTTTTCAAGCCTAGCTAGGTCACTCACTCTATGTATACTAGATAGGAGTAGTTATTTCGAACTTTACTCTTTTTGTTACTCATGTAAGTATGAGCATATAGTGTACGAGAGAACCTACTTGGTATTACTATAAAAAATTTTTTCAGCAAACTTAAATGTCCGTAGTTTATTCTTCTTAAATAGTAAAGAAAACATTATATCGTTAAATTGAAAAAACACGATTACGTAAAAATGCAAAATGTTTATAATATTGAGAAACGGATAACGTTATGTCACGAAATTCAAGTGACGTTTTAAAACGTCAAAACACGAAAAACAAAAAAAAACAATAGCTTTTTCAGGCCCCGTGCGTAGTTTAACCATATAGGTATGCGTTTTCATTGCTGGATTCCGGAAAGGTGGGGTGTTTCTCACCTACCCATCGCTGGAAAGCAGTCGGCAAAGCGAAGTTCGGTCAGAAAAAATACCGGAAGTCGACAACTTTTGTTTTCGTTATTTATATTTTTTACGGGGCCACATTATACATTTTTTTTGGCTTTTAGTGGGCAAAATCAGAAGAAAAATATGATGTCGATGATTTTACTTTTTCTTTCTCATTTACATTTCGACGATTTATTTCATTTTTGGAGACAAGACCAACCGGTAAATCGATTACTTTTTACCCCTTACATTTTACGTGTATATTACCACTGATTACAATATATAGTATATATTGCTCACTATCACATAAAACTCGTAGAATAGAATAATCACTCGATAGAGGGAAATAATAACACAGAATAGATGAAAGCAGAATGGACACTGCTCTAACTTTGTGATAACGAACTAAATGTCAATCAGTGTAGCCTTATAGTATACTTTTTGTTTTTCTTTTATCACGGTGATACTGTACGGTGTAATCCTTAAATAAACTTAAACACAGATAACATTTTGTCTGTGATAATAAATAGTTTTGAATAAAATAACTAACTTATGTCTGGGTTTAGTTTTGTATATTGGTTTAACATATTATTTTTTTTATAAATCAATTATAGCAAGCATAAGAATAATATTGTCAGTTCAATTAGTTTCAAAACCTTCAATATTTTAACCACATAAATATTATGATATATAGTATTGACAATCCTATGTCTGAAAAATAAGTAATAAGTAATAAAAAAATATTTTTATTAACAACTTTCCCACAATTGCTACTGAAGATGGAGTTGGGGTCAAATTGAAAATAGATATTTGTAATGTTCCTTTTAACCACCCTTGTGAGTATTTTTTAAAAGTATTTTTAATTAATTTTTCTGCATGATTCCGAATATTTACAGCTGTCAAATTTTTAAATAAAAATTTAACGTCAGAAAAAAAAATGAAGATTAGGAAAGTAACTATTCTAACTCATTTGTAAATTCTATTGTTCTATTTAAACTGAAATATTGAAATATCTGTTAAAAAATTGGAAAATAATATTATACTGTCTCAATAAATATAGTTGAAAACAAAATAAGATTATATTACAATAACACTGACGAAAAATAATGACATTTTTTTATAACAATTATTCAAAATACTCTATTAAATAGTATTATACTATTGTAAAGTTTTATACTTTCGCCGTTTGAAAGCTGCACTGGTTGACATTCGGTTTAAAATTGTGGGTTCCCATAATTAATTTGTTATCAGTGTCCTCTCTGCTTTCATATATTCTGTGATAATAATATGTATACAGAAAAATAATAGCGTCCGGGTGCGGGGTGGTGTATTGTACAATATGTGAACTTTGTGGAAAAGAGTTGAACCGGTTTTCACATTGTTTGAAATCGTTTTCGTCCACATAACGAGCGTGCCTGTGACGGGTCGGAATACACAATGACGTGTTCACGGGGTGCAAGTCTCGCGATACCGATGCGTCGTCGTCTGGTATGATCGTTTGACACGCGGCTAGTCGTCGGATGGGCCACGGTCACCGGGGTGTGAATGTTAAACCGGTTCATCCGAGAGATATGCATACGACCCATGTGCGAGTACAATGAAAACATGTTGTCCCTTTGGGTATCCGCCACCAACCGACGATGAATTTAAGTTGTACAGACTATGTGTGTATAATAACTCGCGACCACTGTGCTTATGACGGACCTGAAGTTCATTTTCTTTTTAATTTTTAATTTTTTTTTTTTTTTTTTTGGAAATCGGTCACAATTTCGTGATAACGCGGTCTCGATAAAAAGTTTTGGTAGAATACGGCGAATTCGTTATTAAATTTTTTTTCCCCATATCGTTTCCCGACTACACGCATTTTATCAAAACAGGATTCACGAAATTTGCTTGTAAAAAAAAAAAAAAATGTACGTTTTATCCAAAATATCGTCACCGGAATCGTACATTATGACTAGGGCCCTGAAAAAAAGCCCATAAAATTCCCTAAAATTATGACCTTAAAAACGCAAAATATACTCTAAAAACCTACAAAATGCCCTTGAAAAATTCAATTTATAATCTAAAAATATAAAATAATATCAGTAAATTAATTTAATTTACTTAAACTATATATTTGTATTAGGTACCCTCTCTATATGTATTATGATTCTACGACATATTTCATATTTATTGTTGGACTTTTACCGGCATTAGGTACATTTTTAAAACTATAATTTATGCACAAATAATATTTGTAAACGGTATATTATTGTATATTAGTATACTGTAATTGAAAGTGATGAAATATATATATATATATATATATATATATAAATATATATATTGCATAGAATAATTTTTCTGTTATTGTAAACATTTTTGAAAAATAGTTTTAAAATGACCTAAAATTACAAAAAATAACACTAGAATAACAAAAAATTCTATAAAAAAAATTTAAAAACGCGAAATAAAAATTAATTTTTAAGATTTGTATATTATTTAATCACATTTTTAGCTAAGGAAGAAGTGCCAAATAAAAAAAAAATTTTAAAAGTCATCAACATCCACGCCCTAATTGTAAATATTGCGGGAAGTGGCGTGATGAAGGGGTCTTTGAATGGTCACTGGTTCTGAATATTTAGGCGTGTATGAATGGATTAAACCAGTATTCTCAGAAAGTTCACGTTTAATTATAGTTACATTTTTAACTTCAAATCTTAACAAAAAAAAAAAAAATATACATAATTTGCCTTCAATAATCAACGTAATATAGCCCTTTTTCGGGTGGCGGGTGCCTCAAAAATGTGTTTGATCTCATAGGTGAAAATAGTTCCCTACACCATTGATTGTGCGTATATAATAATATGTATAATGTATACACGTGATTGCCTTTATACAAATCAACGACAATTATTGGATTCCGAATATAGTGAGAGATCTCTTGGTTTCACGATGTAGTCTAATGTTAATTTTTGCTATGAATATTAGAAAAGTTCCAAAACAGATAATATGTTCAGTGATTCAATCATTTTATATTTTTTTTCCGAAATCAAATCGTACCGAATTTGAACTAATCAGAAAGAATACCATAAATGGCGGGAAATTTTTAAATACGAGCTCTCTAAAAGATCGATTATAATTATTTTCTGGTGATTCCAAAAATAATACTTCATTAGAAACTTGAAATTTTCACACAGTACGTTTTTTTTCCATAATAAAACACCATGCTCCGTTTTTTTTAAATATTCATCAATTTCGTCTTATATTTCTTATATGTTTAATTTTTGAGCTCTAATATTTAAAAAATCTATTATCAATCACATGAAAATTATAACTGCTAAAATCGATATTATCTATAGACAAACGTTACTACGGCGACGTGATCATAATAATAATCGAATATCAATGAGTTTATCAATAAAACATAAAACTAAAATAAAATATGTGTTTTTTTCCGGTGTTCCCGGACATAATAGCTTGTAAAATAAAAAATTTAAAGCCAGGAGGAGGCCATTTATTTATTAAATTTGAAAACCGAAAATATTTTTTCTTTATGTATTTTTTACTATCTACAGTAAGTAGATAGATATATGTATAAAAATTATATTATGGTAATTTTATATTTATCGGTCAATTTTTAAACCGATTGCAGACATATATATATTTAATACCTTCTATAAAGTTTTATTTTTATTTTCTTTACCTTAAAAATTAAACATAAAAATATTCATAAAAAATAAAATGTTATTTCTTTACTCAAAGATAAAATATACAAGTATTTAAAAGTATATTATATTACAAGAATATCTGTGTAATATCCAGGAAAATATATTTATGGATGGGGTTGTTTAAAGTTCTTATGTTTATTATAAGTGGGGCCTAAATGATTATTTATAAATTTGTTTATCCAACTACACATGAAACGCACTTGTTAAAAAGCAATCATGGTCGAAAGGGTTCTATAAATCCCACTTTTAGTGATAATAACATATGAATTTCCAATGATGGGCATCAACTATAACTATAGTTAACAAATAAAAGTCAAGTTATTTTAAACTTATTAACGTAATTAGTTACTTAAGTGTACTGCTAACTTATCATATTTTCTCGTTAAAAATATGCGAATAAGTTAATATCAAGTTAATTTCTATTTGCTCAATGTATATTGAGTGAAAATTATTTAACTTTGGATAAAAGTTTTATTGGATAAAAAAAATATATACTGAAAAAGGGAACGTATAATCTGATAAATTATTTTTGGTATCCATTTTTGTCTTTAGTTAATATTTATTACGTTATCATAAAAAAAAATACATTCAATTTTAATATACAATAAGTACATACTATGCACATACATAATATCAACATTTTCATTGTCTTATTTTACTTAACTTTAACTAGTTATATCAGTTATTAATTAACTTTTAACACTTAATCATATTTTTTTTAATGATTTAGTTAACTAAACTGTTCCGATCCTCGTGAACTATGTCCTCGGTTTACGATTAGCTTAATTCCGGAGACGACAAGTTAATATAATTTTATATTTATTTCATATCAAATTCGGTGACTTACAATACAACCAATATCTTGCATTTTGTTTCTGATATAAATAATTAGATTTTTCAATTTATTTGTCGGAAACGTGAAAGTAAATGCTGTTATCGAATCTAAAATGGAGTTAATAAAACGTTACCGCGAACAGAGAAAAATTTAGAAATTCAGTTTTCCGCCATTTTAACACGCTTTTAATGCTATAAACGGATTTAAACAGAATATTTCAAAATCATCATCAAATCAAAGCACTACTCGTATATAAGTTATATGTTTAATGTAGAAATGTGGCGAATATTAAATCTGATAAAATGAGTTTTCCCTCGGATATTCACTCGACTTAAGTCATTTACGACGTGTAAGACGCTTTCGATCTTTGTGGACGTGCCAAACGCACTACTGTCACTGATCTACTTACGTTTGCATTTTAAAGTATACTCGAGATAATACTGTTTTCCGTGTCAGTTTTTCGTATGGTATTACAAATATATATATATATATATATATATATATAAATTATACCTATATACAGGCGTCTGTCGATTTCAAAATTATTTTAGAACCAGGATGTTGATGTCCTAAAAAAATCTATAGTAAAAATGGCCTACAAAATGCATTTATAACCTAAAAAACATAAAAAAATACATTTAAAATACTATAAATTACTTAAATTATATATTGTATTAGGTATATGTATTATATTTATACGACATATATTATTATATTTTTCTTATTGGTAGTTTTTCTCGATTTTTTTACGGTGTAATATAAATTTTTAAAACTAAAATTTATGCACAAATGTTAAATTGTAAGTGAAAAATATATATTAGGTACGTAAAATAATGAGAAAAAAAATGAATAAGAATAAGCTCGTGATTTTTCAATAGTTTTAAAATGATCTAAAATTACAAAAATTACTTAAAAATATTATAAAATACTCTAAAATTCGAAAAATTCTATAAAATACAAATTAGTTATTCAAATTCGTATTTGTTATTGAATCACATTTTTAGCTATGAAAAGCATCACCAAAAACGTTACAAGTATATAAAAAAAAAAAACTTAAAAATCATCAACATCCCGGCCCTAATATTATTATATACTTATATAATATACGCGTATATAATCTTGTTGTATACGTTATTTTAGTTGAAAATTCAACAATGTATAGCGTCGTAAAAATTAACTGAAAGTTTATAAAATGTATGATAATATGTGTTTTGTGTGTCAAAGTATAAAAAAATTTGATTAAAATTAAATTACCATCACGTTTTATTTAACTATTATATTTTTATTATTCACATTTAGGTACGGCCAACACATTAATTCCATTTATTTTGGAAACGAAAATTATTCATAAAATTAAATTACACATACCTATGTACATATCAGTATGTGTGTGTCCATATTATATAATTCTGTTTTTTTTTTTTTTTATATACAAAACTATAACGTTGATGTAATAATATTAATAGTGTGTTTGACTAATATACAAATACACATAATAAAATATGGACGACATGAATAGTGTTCTATCAGATGAATTTAAACATAAGCTGAACAATACAACATTATGGAGATAAAACATAATACAAAAAACAAAAACTAATTGGCCATTTCGCAATTTTACATGTAATATAATATATTAACTGAAAGCGTTAATAATGGTCCTTAAGTTGTATTGTAATTTTTCATAACTTTAAAATGATAAAACTTATAAAACTATCTTTTTTGTACATTTGTGGCGATACGGCAGTTACCACCTGCACTAACAGATTTACCAATTTCGTTTCGTGGAAATTATTATTTATTCTATTTACGATTTATTTATATATATATATATATTACTTGTTTCAATTAATCTTCCGATTAACTCGTCCGACTTTTTTTCTAAACGCATCGCCATAAATGTTCCGCGTCTTTCCTGACGTCTACAGTTTAATTTATCGTGTCATTATATTTATTCATTTATTGTCTTATCTCATTTTAAAAAAAAATTTTTACGCGCTTCTCGCCACACGAACTCGTTTTTGTTTATTCGCACTTATACCTTCTCCTGACGGAGTCAAATTGCGTACCTATTTGAGTAAGCCGCGTATAATACGCACAAACGAACTTGTAAACCAAATTGGTGACTTCAAAGTATACGACTTATATGCCAAAGTATTATTAATATTTTAAAAACAATATTTAGGTAAACTGCAAAAAATAAAATAAATATAACCGTTAATACCATATGGTATTGAAAATATGTTCAAATGTTTATTAATCTTGTAGCTCGTAATTTAAATTTTTATAAATAATTATTTTCTATTTAATTATTTAAAAATCTTTTGGTGACGGTAGTTTTGAAGATGATACGAAAAACAGGATTAAGTGTAAATGGATGAAGTGAAGAGAAGCGACAGGTGTTTTGTGTGACAAAAGATTCCCTATTAGTTTAATAGGTAAATTTTGTAAGGCAGTGGTGAGATCTGGAATGATGTATGGAACAGAATGTTGGGCAGTAGCTAGGCAGATAGAACAGAGAATGAGTGTAGCAGAGATGAGGATAATAAGGAGGATAAGTGGAGTTACTAGAGAGGATAAAATAAGAAATGAGTACATAAGAGGGAGTATAGGAGCAAATGAGTAGCTTCAATAGTAGACCAAATGAGTAAGATCAGCAAAATAAATGTATATTTATGAAAATAGGGGGGATATAATGGACGAGTGATGAGAGGAAGGTGCGGGTAAATTAAGACGATACGGAAGATACAGTTAAGTGGAAGTGCAGGACTCCCCTGGCCTAACCTCAAATAGTTGTGAGAGAAGGGTGAAGGAAACACAAAAAAACATAAGAATTGCATGAGAGTATATTTCATTTCATTTGATAGTAATTGGTTGAGAGAAAAAGGAAAATTGATTTTTTAAAAATGAATTGAAAATGTCGATATTTACAAAAAAAAAGATTAGTACCTAGTTAATGTTTTAGCGTAGGTATACAAATATCTACTATTTGATTTTTTTTCTTTTGTTTTGTTTTATACGTTGAAAATTTATCAAGTTATGATATTTTATAGGTTAGATACTTTTGAAACTCTCATAAACAACTATATTATTTTGTTTATTTATTATTATTCGGGGCTTATTATAGTTACCAATTGTATTGAATAATATTTTCGACGATACCTACTAAAAAAGATCATCCCAATGAATAATTATAATGAAATAATATTTTTTATATATAATGTAGTTATAATTTAATTTGTTCTATAATTTATTATTAATAAATATAGTAGGTAAAAAAAAAAAAAAAAAAAAAATCAAGCATTTTGTAACAATACATAACAAAATGACAAATTTATTGGTAAACCCTAACAGTGTTGTTACCACAATAATTATTCTCGATGTAACAACCGTTGATAACCATAGTAACTACTCAATATGTGTAATTAAAACATACCAAAAATAAAGAAATATACTATAATTAAATGTTATACGAGTATATTACAATATACATTTATATACATAATAATAGAACGTACCATTACTTTTTCTATTATCAATAGCTTAATATGTTTTGTTACTAATAGTGACTCCAAAATACCACTATCAATTACCAAAGAAACCATTAGAATAGAAAAAAAATGTAGGTAATAATTGTGAAAATGATTTTTAAAGAAACTTTTTATTATACCTCACTTTATATAGGTGTATAACTATCATAAACATGAAAGTAAACTAAAACACCATATAATAGGCGTGTTTTTTAAATTACGATATCTTTTATTTTAAAGATTTATTTGTTTAAATTGATAATTTTTAATCAGTTTTCGACGTTTGAAATTTATATTCTATATATATTAATTAATAAACATACTTCTAAATCAAATCCATGTAAATTTTAGTGTTTTACATATTTTTCAAGTGGCTTGCTTATGGATTTTTCAGTTTATTTATGTACACGTATTTTGAATAAAATCATTTTGTCCGGAGTATAGTTAAAAATAAATATTTACAATAATTTAATAATCGTAAGAAAATATTTGTATTATCATTTGAAAGTCAAAAATTTTTTTGCACTAATTACTCGAAAATAATAATGATATTAACGAACCTAAGTCGAGTCACGGCGTTTTTTCGACTATTATAGTCGTTTTTGGACAATTTACGTTTTGTTCAATGCTCAAAACTCTATGGATTTCTTTAAAAAAATTTATTCGAAATCAATTTAGTTAGTAAAAAAATAGAGTATAAAAACGTAAATGAACTTTATAAAAAAAATTATGTTTATTTCATTAAAGGCTTGTGTCGTTAAACCTTTGAAGATTTAAATGTAACCTATTCATGATGGGATGTAATCAAACAAAGTATTTCTAATAATTAAATATATGTATTAGGCAAAATCGTCAAAGAAGACACTTAAAAATACTATACGTATATATTTAGTTCAAATAACTTTTACTTTTTCAATAAATGATGTTATGCTGAATAATTACACTCCTTGTCTAATTATACGTTATACACGTTTTGAAACGCTTTGATTTAATGCATTAATTATAGAATATTGTATACAGTATACACGTCTTATCGAATATACGAGATTATCCCTTGAGGATTTAATTTAAATAATTTCATATAGAATGATGTAGTGCTCGGACAAATAAACAATCACAACGGTTAGATATATCTAGAAATGTTGTAAGCTCGAAAATGTTCATATTTACATTGTTTTTTCACACAAATTTGCTGTAAATGTTCAGTGGTAATTGAAAATTTGAAAATTTTGACAATTGGTTTTAAGCTTTGACTTGTTAAAAAAATTAAAAAATAACCTATTGATATTTTCTATTTTCATTTTAACCAAACGAAACATTTAATTTGTTAAAAGTTTGAAGTAAAATAAGTAATAACATTAATGGTTTTTATTTTAATTTTTCTCGAATATATACATATATATATATATATATATATATATGCTTATATATTACATAGAAATAACTAACATAAAATTATTAAATTCAATCGACTTGTGAAGTTTTCGCTACTTGATTAAATAAAATGTTTAATGAAATTTAATCATTCATTATTAAAAAATAGTTCTCTTTATTGAATAGTGTAAGAGTAAAGATATTTTAAACTTCAATTTTAGTACTGTGTGATCAAGTTTGGACAATTTAAAAATAATCATTATTTCAGGTGTATTATTATATTAATGTATTGATTACAAAATAGCCAAACATAATTGGTAAGGATTAAAAACGTTGATGTGCTGGCGATTCAATAGTAAATAACTCATTAAAATATATAGTCGAATTAAGTCAGTAATAATTTTTTTAAATCGTATAATGGTAACACACTAATACAATAATATGAATAAGACGTTTTGGAAAACGTATAAACACTCATCTAAAAGTAGAAATGTAACTATTTTATAATACAATTAGATAACTTTTATTTGTATTCTCTGTAAATTATTATGTTATACTCTGTAGCTATCTAAAACTTTATTAAAACGGATAATATAGAGATTTTAATATAAAAATATAGGTCAAAAATAATAGATTTACTTGACGTAGCCATTTATTTAAGAAATTTAAAAAATTACAAGTTTGTGAATAATTTCATAAATATTTTTTTTTTGTGAAAAATGCATGGATATTTAAAAAAATTTGAAAGTTTTGAAAATGTTTTAGTATCTAAAATGAATAGCAATCAATTAAATATATTAGTTTGACCTATATTTTATATTAAATTCTGTACACTGTTCATTTTAATAAAGTTGTAGTCAGCTAAAGAGTAAAGTCTTATAGTATATAGAGAATACAAATGAAATTTATCTAATGCGTAGCATAAAGCATATTAATTTTCTACTTTATACGAGCATTTAAATATTTACCGACATTTATTGACATTACTTAGTAAATTAGTAAATTATATAAAACCATTGCTTGTTAAACAAAAATAAATTGAACGTCATAATACTGTTTATAATTTTTTTTTTTTTTTTTTGTTAGTTTTGTTTAACAGTTTAATCAATTTAATTATCTCACATGTATTTAAAATTACTTTATTTATATAATATACACTAACATATTTTTTTAATAGTATAAAATTATTTCATTGTAAGTTGGAATCATTGGGACTGATTATCTTCTTTGAACAGCTAAATACATTATTACCTTTATACAATTTATAAACTAGTACGAAAGACAACTATATTTCACCAGTATCACGATCCATTTACTATATTAAGTTACTTATTGAGTTTGAGGTCATTACGTGTATTTTTTAAATTTTTTTTTTAATTAGTTCTTAAACATTAAAATTAAAATTGTCAAGCTCACGTCGCTATAGATGTGACTATAAAGTATACGGTCGAATTGAAACGTTCAGTTTTTTTTTTTTTTTTTTGTAAACCGTTTCAATGTTACGATCGTCTTGTTTATTATGACGTGAATCATTAATTTCGAAGAATATTTGATGAAAAAAAACGAAACGCGTTTTTTCTTATTTAAATCCGTAAAAAACAGAGCACGTCCGCAAGTCGTATACACAAAACGAGATCTATTATGGCCGCCGGTTGCAGTGTTCCTGCAGGGATTTCTCTCTCTCTCTCTCTCTTTTTATCATTCCGTATCCTTTTCGGTCTTATATGCCATGGTGACGCTATTATGTATGTAGCATTTTCTTTTCCTGCGTCCCATATCGTAAAAGTCGGAACGAGCGCATTTCATTTATATATGCGGAATTTTTTATGCTAGTCACTTATTTAACCGAGAATATTGTGGATTCTTGTCGAGTAGCACTAGTAAATTTAGCCATATATGTAAACCTATTAGACGGTATACGTGACAGCAACACTCGGCTCGGATCTGTATATATATACATACACTCACGACACACACATTTAATATGAATATATATGTACGTTTGTACGGATATATTTGGCCATATGTTACAGCCGAAGGGATCACAATAAAACTTTGTCCGACAACTGCTATCGGGGTATTGATAATGGCGTAATATTATTATAACGGATACCGCGGTTACCACTGAGGTCGCGGGCACCGCGCGCGCACGAAAGACGCGATATCGATTACGGGCGCGGGCACGATATATAATAATAATAATAATAATAATAACAATACACGTTCACCTACCGTATACCGGGTATCAATTCGTATACGAAATTATTATCGTTGTTATTAATATTATTAGCTGTACACGATATGGGTCTGTTCGCAAAAGTTTCGGCGGGGCAAACGTCGTTTTGTTGTACGAACATACCGCATTGACGTTATCGCCGACGCGCGACGGCCCGAGACCAAATAAAACGGAGATAATTTACCCTATACTTTAGCCTGTACTTCGAAACGGACTTGGGCATTTATCGTGAATATTTTGTTTGTTTGACAGGCGACGGTGGGCTTTGGGATAAAAGGGAAAGCCGCAGGGTCGAGTCGGTCGAAACACGAGTTATCGTGATGTGGTTTTTCGTGCGAATAGTCGGCGATTCCACCGCAATTCAGGATTTTGTTAACTTTGTCGAAATAACGTTCCTCGCAGCTATCGACTGTGGATAATTGTCTAAATTTCGAAAAAAAAATTCTCATACTCGTGATTTTGTTGATTTTTTTTATTTTCTTTGTCTCCAAAATGATCTGGTCTCTACAAGTGCAAACCGACCGTAATTAACAAAACTTGCCCGATAATTTGGTAACTTTGTTTGTCATTGATATTTGCAAGAACTATCGTTGGCTCTTTTTATATGTGAATATGCAAACCTGAGCATATTACAGTTTGGAAAATAAGAGAATGTAAAACCGTGGAAGAGAGAAAATATTAATTTTTTTTATCTCGTGAGAAAGATAGTTCTCAATATGTCGTCTATGAATGTCCTGAACATCGATCAACTGATAAACTTAATGACTTGTGGGAAATTAATCCCACGTGTGATACAAAATATTATGAATTTCGAGAAGACTGAAAAGTCTGATGGTTTTAAAATGATGTTTGTTTTATTTTTTTCTGGAAATAATATATCGGGTAAAACGGGTCGAGAACGAGTTATAGAGCCAAGAGCATTTTTGATAGTAAATTTATTCTAGATCATGCTACAAGGCACTTTACAGGAGGTAATTTTATTTCCCAGTAGATTTAAAGAAGAGAAAAACTAAAATTTATAACTAGAAATTGTTATAAATTGAAAAATAAGAAATAAAATTAATCCATGGTTACTATATATATATATTATATTACTAAAATAAATATACACCGTTACCTCGTGACCTCGTATAATTTTTAAATGTATTTATTTTTATTTCATGTAGATTAAATCAATTATAACTAGTTTCATCCATTTTTTATTAATTATATAGAATTTTTCACCACAATGTTGCAGAGTTATAAAAAATTTTTCGGTGTAAATTTACCCTTCCCAAACTAGTGGATAGAATAAGTAAATTTCAAAGTAAAATTTGTAAGTCATAATTAACCATATAATTAGAGTTTATTTAGTTTAATGGTCAACTTTATGATTGTCCTTGACATCCGTCTTATTTGCTTCAAATAAATTGTATATCATTTCTGTTTGATTTCTGACCTATTTTTAAACAACTTTTTGAATGTATAGTCTCGCCAATTGAGAGGATAGGGGCTTACTTCTATCTGAGAAAAACAGTGGAAATACAAATTACAAATTAAATGGTGAAAAGTTTATTGATAACATTAAAAATTAAACATTAAATAAATTGCTTAGATACGTATGTTGGAAGTTAGTTCGTTTTGCCTTGTAAAAATAATAGTTTATTATTATTTTTTTTAATCTCAAATATATTAATAAGTCATTACTTGACTTCTCGTACCCGAAAAATGGTTTCCAGGCAAATAAAAATACAATTAAATAATACCATTATACAACTCTTAGATTCAGCTCACTCTGGTGAAAATCTATAATTACAAATCGTTTCGGGTGATTTTATCGGGGATTAACCACACATAAATCCACGCATATATAGAGTCATATACTACTCAAAAACAATGACAATAAAAATTCTAAAAAAAAAAAAACTGTACAAATTACCGAAATTAAACAGCAAATCGTATTCTGTAATAATATATTATTATAAAATATATTTCCAAGTGTCCGCTCTGTGACGGGTTCACGTGAAATCATTACAATACGAAAAATGTCAAAATGTCAAAACGCTTGAATATCTCGAAACTAGCCAAAAACTGGGTGCACTCATTCTACTATAACACTGAAAATTATTGATATATTCTACTAGTTTTGAGACATCGCTGTGATAACGTGTAATATATGTAATTATCAGGTATCGGTTTTAGTCGTGGAAATATTTGTCCCGGAATACGATGCTGTATGAATTATAATACTGTCATTCGTACGAATGTTAAAAGTAAAACTTTCGTTATTGGACCGATGCAAACCGGACGGCGAGAATGGGGCGTACACATTCTGCCCATAAATTCGATCGTAAATTTTTCGTTATACAAGCCGAAGGGTCATAATAATAAGCGATATCGTCGCGGTATATAGCCCGAAAATCTCATGTAATACGACTTAGTCCAATGTATATGTATTTATTGTGAGGAGGGACCGTTTAGATTTTCGGATATTCAAAAGCGTCCTAGTCGCTTCCACAACGTGTCCATAATGATATATTTGTCTTGTATTATTATATCAAAAACACGTGCAACATACACGTCTGTAATCCACTTTGGAGGGTATCTATGCGCAACGGTCGATTTCCCTAAATGCAATGTTATATCATACATTATTTCGTACATTACACAATAATAATACGAAAATACGAAAAGGATGTGCGTGAAAAGGTCGCTAAACCCGAGACCTCGAGGAAAAAACATTTATAAATAACCTCATTGTATGTTTGGGGGTAGGGGAAGTATTTTAATATTTGACAACTCTCTTCCCCAAATTGTTTTTTCCTTTCCGTTTGTACCACGTATAAGAATTACTCTATCCGTCCCTCCTCGGAGCTTTAAGATTCGTGTTGGAATTCAAATGGTACTCGGCTTGACTATTCCAATGTGATCCGGACGAAATCCATGTTCTGTTAACCATTTAACTGCAACGGATGCACCGGTATGTCCAAGCAAAGTATCTCTGTGGTGCTATTGAAGAGCCGGTGCGTCCAGGCATTTTAAAAACAAACAGAAATTATTATCAATAATGTGGTAGCGATATATTATGTTAGTAAATTTACAGACCAGAAGAAACGAAAAAACTTTGAAATCGGACAAATATCAAAGAAGTTATAAATAAAATAAATTATATACCAGGGTTCCCAAAATGTTATAATATGATAGCATAAAAACGTTTTTTTTTTTTTTGCTAGTTTTTGGCTTGTGCAGCGTTACGATTGTATGCTACTATACCTAATGAATATTATTTTCAAACAACAAGAACTGATGAGTTATTATAATAATATTGTCCACTAAATAGCTAGTCTTGGAACCAATCGCCAACTTGTATCCTTAATATATCATTTAATATTGACTCAAAATGAACAAAAAAAATTTTTAAATTTCCGTGTTTTTGAACAAAATACAACCTCTGAAAAAATATTCAAAAATATGAATTTATGCCAGCACAGAAAAATAAACAATCCAGCAATGAAAAGGTTGAGGGGTTGTGTTTTTAGAAATTTTTAGAAACGTAAAACTATAACAATTCAAAGTTATTTTGAATTGGTCCCATATGTCTCTACTACTTTTTATTGTTGTGTAATTGCGATATTTATTTAAAAATAAAATAAAAACATATTTACGCAAAACTGTTAAAATGGTTAAGTTATTTTAAAATAAAAAAAAACCTATTATCATTTCAACAGGGGATAGTAATTTCGAGTAAAATTTATTTCAGTTTTAAAATGTATTAATTAATAAAAAAAGTGATTGTAGTTTTAAAAAGTTATTTTTTTTACTTTTTTTTTTTTTCAAAGTAATACATTAAAAATCCCAAACGAAGTTCACTCCAAAATGTAGTCCTCTCCCGATTTGATAACGTGTGTTTCAACTTTAAAATCACTTTAACATCCGTCTCAATGGTTTTGTATCATTGAAAATTATCAGTGTATCTTCCACCTAAGGGCCCGTATTGTCGTCTTTAAACTAGCACTTTATTGCGTTCGTAATCAGTACCAATTAAAGTTGTTTACTTCTGTATTGATAATTTGTTCGGTGCACTTTTTATACAATAAAAATCTCGTAACATTATGAAATACGTGATATAATATAATATCCGAATAAAACAGTGGCGTATAAAATCGTCATCGACCGTACTAATATTAAAAAATATTCATAATCCCCATAACTTTGTTCGGTATCTACGAATTATTATATTATTAGTCGTATAGTATAATATCGTATAATATGACGTCAAAATAAATAATACCATAGAAGTATATTGATATTGTACGGAATATATATATAGATATTTCTGCGAAATTCGGGAAGTAAAAAGATCAAATTTGAAGTTTTTAAGAAATCGTATACATTCGCCAAAAAGGAATCGCTACTTATTTGATTTTTTCAATATCGTCATATACATTTTGTTTAATCAATCCGATATACCTAGTCATTATAGTCACAAATCCAATAATAATAATAATAATAATAATAATAATAATAATATTGTACTGAAATCGTTTGTGTACATAATCATATAATTCCATTTGTTTTAGCCGGAATATTATTATGAACAAAAAAAATACCGTGAATGCAGTGCCCATCGCGTTTATAATTTACATAGGACGGTGTTATTAAATATCACAATTTTAATGGAAAATTTTAAATCATAAAACATATTTTCGTTATTAAAGTGCGTTTATAAAATTTTTAACCGTTCGTAAAAATCGTCTTATCCACCAGGCAAACTATAGACATAAAAAGTACCGGCGTTTTGTGACGTTAACCTCGTATACGTACTCACAAAATGTATCTCGATCGATCCAAATTCTATATTTGTTCTTCGCGTAGGTACAAAATTTGTGTAAAAAAAAACCCCCTGTAAAAAAACGTGTTTGATAGAACGGTGATTATCAATTGTTATCAATTAATACTGTTCCTTCTTCCAAAATCAAAAACCGTAAATAAATCGCACAAAAGGTAATAACGTTCACTAAAAAAAATATCCAAAATATTCACGTTGAACAAGCCAAACAAATGAATTAAGAAAATACTTATAAAAACATACATTGCGTGTAACTAAATACAACTAGAAACTAATCTCCAAGGAGATAATATGAAATTTCAAAAAAAATACTCCTCAATGGAATTTGGTTGCATGTGTAATTCGACACGTTGAATATTTACACAATAAGTCATGATTAAGGGCATGAGGACAGTAGATGACCTTGCAATTAGTTCGTAGTATAGAAGAAGACAACTGCAAGAGTTACCGAATTAAAAAAAAATTAAAAAATTAAAAAAACACGATTCAGATGGAGATAAGAATAATTGAAATCCCAATTTTGACTTGAATGTTTTAAATCATATGGAGAAGATGTATTTCACATCAATTATATGATACCATACAGTTTTGTAGAAATATTTGATATAGTTACTATAATAACTGCAGGGTATACATTACGAATCTCATAAACTATTAGATATAGATAATTTAAAAAATACTAAAGGCTAAACGCAAATTGATGTTTAAACATATTTTTGTGTATTTGAATCAAAACTTAGTGATTCCAATTAGTAATTTTTAGGAGTTTTCAAATAATTAAAGCACATTTAAGAAATTTTTTCGTGATATCGCACGTCAGTGTTTCGAGAAGTTATTGACATTTTTGAGGTTAATGAACTTAATTAAATTTATGTATGTGAGTTTCGTTACTATTATTCTAGCCACTTGCACCCAAAAGTTCAATAAATGAAATAAGGTAGGAAATTTTATTTTTATTTTTATTTATTTTTTTTTTTGTTAAATAATAACTTTCGAATTGACTAAATTTTGAGAGCTAGGGTGTACTAAATTCGAATCAATGAAAGTCCAAATTTAAGATCTTCCAAATAATTGAAACTTTTTCAGAACACAAATTTAAATTAGATAATAATATTAGATTATAATTTTAATATTAATCAAAATTTATTTTATAGATTTTTGACTAATAATAACTATTGAGAAAATGTGTATTTACAAAATCATTGGGATTAATCTAAAAACAACAATTTTGGATTTTTACTGATTTCAAATCGGATCATCTTGGATCTCAAAATTTTTCAACCGTTTAGGCTTTAAACTGACTTTATTATAACCCACTGGAACTCCCTAAAATTTATCCCAGATTTTATTAGTAAATGTTTTATCTATTATGGTAGTGCAATAATTCAATGATGTGATTGTATTCATAACAGGTATATAAGTAATTAAATTTTATATTTTTTTGTTGTAACTATTTTTACCTAAATTACATAACCTATACTGATGAAAATTATACATTTTAAGGAATAAAATATTATGGATACTATTTCGTCTTCATGTTCAAGTTATGTGAAGTAAAGTTCAATGGGTTATTGGATTTGTGTATAGAATTGGACAGGCCATAAAAACCACTCACATTACAGATCAATTTAATGAACTGGATAAAAATATTTTTTACACATAAAAAATAAAAAATTTAATACAAATTGAAATACTTGAAAAATAAAGGCTACAGCTGTATGTTGTGTTATCGTAACATATTTGCTTATTATTATTCCATTAAATATGATAATATAACGGTTATTTAAGAGACAAAAAAAACAAAATATACTTTATTTGAAGCTTAGCTAAGAACTAATAGATTGAATTCAATATTACTACTCATCGATATTTTAAGTTCAAGATAACAATTATATTTTATCTTAACCCTAAGCTATGAAAATTTAGAACCTAATTAACATTTCCTCGTATCTTGTTATTTAAAAAAAAACTCAAGCATAGGTTTGTCTTAATTCGCAATGATGCAGGCTAATTTTTATTATTTTACTTAGTTGATTTATTTATTTAACTACATTTTTATAATAGTATTAAATTAATTACAAATTTTTTTTTTGCATATAAAGGAAAATATGCAATTTAGTCAATGGATAAATAATGGTGATTTTAAAACTATTTGCAGTCAGGTTAAATTGTTATATTTTTACCAAAAACTTCTTTTGTATATAATGTTATTGATATTTCACAATAACATATAATAATTTAAACTTAATGCTATAATTTTTATCATTTCTATATAACCAAAAAATATATTATTACGTTAAAAATAAATATAACTTGATTAGATATATTTGTAATGAATAAATAGATAATTTATAAATAAATATATATATGTATGTATTATATCTACCTAAATAAATATATATTAATTATTCATAATGTATTATGATTGAGCGAAATTATTGGTATTCTTCAAATAGAAACGATTGAGTTAAAAATCAATATAATTTTAATTCACTGAATTCCTTACTTTAATACTTTAAGAAGAAATGCTAAATTAGTGACATTATATGTATATATATATATATATATATATATATAGTAGGTACTGTATGATTCTCAATAAGATTGATTCTGATTTTTTTTTTTTTAAATAACGATAATTTTACAAGTACAATTTTTCTCGGTTATGCTAATGTTGATTGATATACTTTGAGCGATGTGCATTTATGCGACACCGGAATGGAACGGAAATCGCTTTTTTCTTATTTTTAAGAAGACTACGGAGACGGATCGACTATATTGGAATATGATGTTTTTTGAATAAAATGTCAAGATTGTTATCTTGCATATGGATTTATTATTGTAAAATATAAAGCAAACGAGAAAAATGTAGAATTATATATTATTATAAACAAAAATTATTGACAATCAATGCCTCCGTATAATAAAGATTTATCAACAGATAGTTATTCGGTTCTAGGGAAACATCCATATTCAATATTACGATAACTTATTTCCGGCTTCATCTCGATAGATTCATGGAATGTCGATATAAAAGAGAGAAAATACTGTATAATATTAATATCAAAAAAGTTTCTCAGTGTATTTCACTTTAAAGTGTTTATAGAATTGTATGAAATAAAATTAATGAAAAATAAAATTCACTGTTATCATTTCTGTGGAAAATTTTGTGAAAGAAAATAAGATGCATTTCAAACAACTAGTAGTCTATAAGTACACGTTTTCATTAATAAGCTCATAAATCTTATAAATAAGCGAATTTTTTTTTTCAAATTTCCTCTAAAAATTGCTACGTTATTTTGGTCTGACAACAGATATTATCTTGTAGCGGATTTATTTTATAAGACGCGTAATGTGCTAAAAGATGAAATGAAAAAAATACCGTTTTTTTTTTTTATTGGAACGTTGTCGTTCAATCAATAATTTTAGAGGAAAATTTATTTCTCGTTAGCTATAAACTCAATTGAAGATTAATGAATGTTATTCGGTGTAATTTTATTGATTTGTAAATTATTACACTTAACCAGATACTTTAATAATTTATGTTTTTAATGCTTTGAATATAAGGATCCTTTATAATAATAGAAGTTTAGAGCATTATTATTTAATCTTTTCGAAAATATTATATTAAACATTACAACAATTTTACAAAAATTCATATTATTTAATTTTCTTTTGTCAAAATCTTTTTATACAATATTATTATATATAGACATTTTTGAGCTCAATAATTTAAAAAATATATAAATAAAATAATATTTCAATAGAAGATTATTTAAAACAAGAACTAGATAGAGTAGATTTCGTTGTCTCTTTTACATTATGATTGTGAAAAAAATAATTTATTGATATATATATAGTTAGGTGCAACCATGGAAGAAATACATTCAAAATTCATTTACAATATATATACTTTTAATTTCATGATATACAATTAAATAATAATTACTCTTTATTTTTTATGTTCAAATTATTATATTGGAAATAATAAGATAATGATTGGCATGATTGAATAAACTCATGGTATGAATACAAATATACAAAATGTTTTTTTCATATATTACTATCAATCTCACTGAATGTTGGACATATATATATTCTCTAAGCCCCGTCTTTTTATTTATATTTTACATGTCAATACATAAAAATCAATAATTACCAAATAATACTTAGGCTGGTGAAAGTTTTTTTTTAATATTTAAGTAATAATTGAAATTATTAAAATAAACAATAACTAGAAATAATTTCTAGTTACTTTTTGGTTTTAATAGAAAAGTAGTAATTGAAGTAAGTAAAAAAAATGTTCAAAATAACTTAAGTTAAATTATTGGTAAAAATTTTACATGGTTATTTTGATCGAAAATTGATTAAATTATTTTTAAATTAAGTTTAGATTAAATTAAGTTATTTATACTAGGATTTTTTTCGACATGTCGGTATATGTACCTATACATAGTTATTAATTAAAAATCATTTCACATTAATATATAAATTTGTACCGACACCAATCAAAATATTATTGTCACAATCAAATAGTAGTAAGGAAAAACTATGAATATTTTAAAAGTAATAAAAATATCGAAAAAAAATAACGAAAAACCTTTTCTAAGTGATATTATTAAATAAAACATATTTTTTCAAGTATATAATGTTAATTTTTCATAAAAATTAACTAGGTACGTTAAAATATATTCAAAAATGTACTCTGGTAATGATTGCTCACATATTTACTAAGATTGGTACTCGTTTTAGGTTTTCCTGTAGGATTCTATGGCTACTATAGATATATATCTAAACTAATGGCCCTAGGAATAAGTGGTCAGAATTAAAAATTATTATTCAACCCTATAATGTTCCGTCGTATTTCTTTTTTTGCCGAGTATTAGCAAAGTTTTTATAGTTTTACGAATAAAATATAAATTACAATTTTACCAAATCAAACATTTCTACATCGGACTGCATAAAAAACTATATTTCTAATCAAAACCATAAACCTATCGATTGCGTTTTAAAAAATTGAATTTTGGTTTTAGTTTCAGAGAACACCGCATTTTAGCCATTTTTTTTTTTTTTTAGTGTTTTCCTAAAAATAAAAGTATCATATTTTTCGCTTTACAGAATGTATCACATATTTTATTCATAAAAAATTTCACTCGTATATAATATAATAATAATAATAAATAACATAAAATATTATTATTTTCCCCTCGTATAAAATATCATAATAGTTTATATCCGGATAATGGGTACAACGTATCGATAAACACATTTTATCAACACGGTACCAAATGCTTTCGCATGGAGCAAAGACGCGGTTCGTGGAGATCATCGGGAAACATATTTATTTTATTTATTTATTTAGTACATCAAACAACATAATGGTACCATCAACCGAAAAAGTTCGTGTGTGGGCCTACGAGTTCATAAATTACAATTAAACAATTCTAAAGAAATAAAAAAATAAAAAATATGTAAAAGTATAAAATTTAAAGAAAGCTATTTTAAATATGTATATGAAACATAATAAAATGGATTAAACTGTTAGACTTAACTACATAAAACTTAAATTATAAAAAGTATATTATAACGTTAAATGTATTTTTGTTTTACAAGCCACGGTTTTATGTAGCTAAATTAATGTTGTTCTTCCACTATAGCCAATCCTATTTTTTTTTTTTTAATCTTAAAAGAAATATAATGTTTAATGTCCGAAGGAAGTATATTACATTGTATTGAGTCTATATATAAGGAATAAGATTGTGTTAGTTTTTTAAGCGGAAGTGGTACACTTATATTATATTGTCGTCTACAGTGTTCCAAGATAAAAATGTGGTTATTTTTTATAATAACGAGTACATGAGCTTTATAGAATAATTTTTTTACTGGTAGGACATTTTATTGTTTGTAAAGAATAAAAACGTTTGTGACAATAATGTAATAATTATAATGTAAAAATATGTATGTAAGAATCAAGACGATAATACAGACGAAAAAAAATCGGAAAAATCTGAAAACGACCGGAGAACAGTTTGAAAACGACAAAGGGAAACATGGTAAGCATTAACAAAAACGGTCCGACGAATTAAATGAACAGTCTAAGCGGCTTCTCGTGGAAAAAAATGGTTAAATTATTTTTACTATTTTATTTCTAAGAGTATAATACGTTTAAAATATCGTTGCTTGTGGCTTTATCGAGTATGAATTAATGAACTAGTCCTTTATCACTACAAATCTTCATATCTATGTGAATACAATGCCATTTTTAGCATTTTACACGTTAACGCATACTTATATACTTACTGAAGGCACTTAACCGAACATTTACGATACGCGTTTTATATGAATAATTAAACTGATACAGAGAGAAATCGTATAAAGCCAAAACTCGAATACTAAAACGTGTTAATGCGTATGGAGGCATATATAGGTTTACTAAATAATAGATTACGAATCCGAACACAGACTCCCGTGACCTTTTTCGGGTTCTTTATTAAATAGAAATATGTATTAATATAAATATATTCGTTTCAAAATACGTTAAACAAAGAATTTTAGATTTAATAAGAACTAAAATATAATTAAAAATTCGAAAATTATTATTTGTATACCATTTGATGATTTTTTGTAAAACAATATACACTTTGTGTGATTTATTATTTTATAATCTTTACATTAGGATATAATGTTTGATGAGATATTTTGTCTTAGAAACGTATTTAGTGACACATTGTATGTATGAACTATTCAGAAGGGCAAAAAATACGTTTTTTTTTTCATAGGTTCATAGAAGATTTGTGAATTCACTATTTTAAAAATTTTTTCAGAAAGTGTTCTATTATGCCATATATGTAGCAAAAAAAATCTAAATATATATATATATAATATATATGTTTTATATTATAAATTATCACGAGTTAAATTAATTTCGAGCACTCACGTCCCATATAATATTTTTACATGGAATTGTATCGATCGTAATTTAGAGCGTAATTATAATTCATATTAAATACGTTTTTATATATATTATTTTTTACTTTCATTTATTACTTGTGATAAGATTATCTCAACTATAATATTATAATAGCAAACACAATATTACAATAAATTAATCGTACGCTATTACAGGGCCCAGAATTATTATTATTATTATTTTATTCAGAGTGATGGTGCTTATACTTTCTAGTAGGTATTTGCATTTAAGCCCCATTAGTATTGCACCTGTAAATTGGTTTTTTTTTTTTTTATATGACGCTTAATCTCTTCGCCAAAATCACTGAAGAAATCAATTTCGAGACTACGAAAGTGCGCACATTCGATGGTGGATGAACGTAACGAAAATGCCGTTATATTCGTATTAAGAATTACGCTTATAACTTTTACCATTCAATCGTCGGTATGTCCTTTGAATATCAGTTCCGTCAAAAAGACGTAGTGTTTATATACGAGTTTATTTATTTCGTTAAATCCGTACTATGAGTATATACAGTAGACGCCGCTTATAAGACTCACTTTGGGACCAGCACAAAGTGAGTCTTATAACCGAATGAACCTTATAGGCGAAGTGGAAAAAAAAAATTAATTACGTATTTATAAATTTTATTTTACTA
>JAIPRL010006320.1:0-27941 GCA_025469235.1 Pemphigus obesinymphae
TTTAGTAAAACATTGACTAGGTAATAATAGTAATATATTGTAAATTTAGTGACCTTCAATTTTATTTCTGTTCATTTTGACCGTAAGTATAACAGTTAACGAGTTATAGGGTGAAATGGTAATAGGGAATTTCCCACCCACCTTTTTAAGTGGTGGGGGGGTTACGCACAAGGGGTACGCTTAGGGACTTTTAGTATGTTGATTAGTAAGGTATGGACTAAATCACCAACCGAAATCCAGCTTTCGAGGAATTAGTTCTATTCTTTTTCCTAATTTGACTGGCCTAGAAGTATATTTCTGTCACAAGATTTTTTCCTGCCAGTTTAAATTGTGTTACACGGTTGGTATTATAACACAGATAACATGTTATCTGTGGTTATAATTGATTTTATTCACCCTTTTGACCCTTATCAGATACAATGCTCCTATATATTTTATTTATTTCTATTGGGGGTACTTGGTTTTTTTCGCATTCAAAAGCTTTAGTTTATTTTTATTTTTATCATCCTTCAGATAGTTTAAAAACTTTTTTATTACAGTAGACACTACTAAGTAGTGATCTACTAGTAAAACTACGGATGATTTTTATCCATGGTGCTCTTTATCGATCGCTATGTATGGTAAATTTGGTTATAAGTTCTTCCATCAGGTGATAACCATGTTTGCTTGTGGATATCCCCTCTTGGAAAGTGAGTAGGTACTGATAATAATATTTCGGCAGATTGCAAAGTTCACGAGTCTTGTTTCATTATCGTTTGATGTGTATTGTGTAAGCTTTCTCTACCAATAATTGGTCTATAGCCGTCTTCTGGCCCTAATTTGGCGATCATA
Organism: Pemphigus obesinymphae; assembly: GCA_025469235.1. Taxonomy (NCBI): domain Eukaryota; kingdom Metazoa; phylum Arthropoda; class Insecta; order Hemiptera; family Aphididae; genus Pemphigus; species Pemphigus obesinymphae. The sequence continues at coordinate 832 of JAIPRL010006320.1, forward strand.
TCACCAAATTACTACTCAATTTCATTATCAATTAACTTCAATTATTACTCAATAATAAACTTTTAAAAAGAGAAACTAGAATTTACGAATATGGCAATTATTAAAAAATAAATGATTATACTAAAAATTCTACAGCAAAAAAACTAAAGAAATTGTATAGATATTTGTTATGCAATTTTCACATAAATAAAGAGGTAATAATATAATAGTTGTTCGATTTTGAAACTAAAGGAAGTGAAATTGTATGACTCTTTTTAATAATACAATTTTTAAACGGAATAACGAGGTACAATTTATTTTTAGAGTTCAAGTCAAAAACTTAAATTTCTGAATATCGAAAAACGGTTTACGAACATTTAATCATTTTTTTTTTTTGTGCAATAAGAAAACAATACCTAATTAATATATTATACAAATTATATACAAGATCAGCGATGTATATTGTGGAGGGTATAATATACGGTATCCACTTTTCAATTATTTTGTTAATGTGTAATATAGGTAGTCGAAACATTTTCATTTAATACGCGGGTATACGATCGTAATAATTCACAAATTCGCAGTACTCATTTAAAAGAAAGTTTATGGTTTTAAATCCCTCAAGCTCACTGAACAATTTACGAGTACCATTTACATTACTGCATAAAGTAATATTATACAAATATTAATTAAACTATTGATACTTATACATCTTGGGTTTGGTATTACATTCCAACATACCTATGCATTAAGATGCATATAAGAGGGTTATATAGGTGTTTATTTGTAGGCTTGTAGCAACCCATATATCACATTATTAGTGTGATTTCGGAATGGATCATCCTGTATACATACAGGTCGCAGCATGGTTGTATTGTAAAGTAAGTATTTGAATCTATTTAAATACTTAAATAGGTACATACTAGTACTTATTTGTAATTAAATTAAAATAATAATTGTTTTAAAGTAGATATAGCTGGTAGGTAGGTAATTATATTTTTGTCCAAAAAAATCATTTACCTATAGGTATACTTACGTTATTTTATATTTTAAACCTTTAGCGGATAAGCGACAAACGCCATTTGACTAATAATAATAATAATATCATAAACACATCAATATTTTTTATTTTTTATACCTAATAATATAATCTTATAAAATCAATAGACCCAATGCAATCATATGAATTCCGAAATAAATAAATAGGTAGGTACCTACTAAACATTCAAATACCTGCCTATTCAATCAGTTCTCAATAAATTTAGGTATTTATATGCATTTTAAAAGTAATTTATACGACATTGAGAAATTAGTGGTAAAATTTAACTTGGGATAATGTCAATTTTTCATTTGAATAATTATCACGGAAAATTAGATTAACTAGGTACCTAATGTTATTAAACTAATTAATAAAACATATTGATTCATATTATGCGCAATACTACCTATAAGTAAGAGGTACTTACCTACCTATACTTACAGGAAGTGATGTATTTTGTAAAAAATTTCCGTGGGGCCTACTCTAGATTATTTTACTGTTTTACAAATACTTTTAAATATTCCATGATAAAACCAAAGCAAACATATTTTTTTTTTCAAATGATTCAGCCAATACTTGACAATACATTTGTTAGCATTAGAAACTTTTAGGTACCTAGTGTAATAATTATCAAAATGATAAAAATATGAATTATCTATTCAAAATAATAAATTCTTGGGTAGGTACCTATACCTAATTACATATTAACAAATACTATAAATAAGAATACGGGAAACTCAATGATATCAACTGGCGACATGGCGATCAAATTCACTGGTGGTTGCCTATATAAAATGCCTTAAAATATAATCGTTTAATCTATGTTTATTATGATTATTTAAGTACAAACTATTTTAATTTTGGATTTTTTGTAACAACTTTTTATTATGATGGTAAGTTATCATTGAAATATTTAATGTAACAATTAATTAATAAATTTAAAAGTTTTATAATAAATGTATGTTTACAGTCGGCACATACATTTATTGATCTTTGACCTTATAAATATTTATAATTTTTGGAATTCCCATTATGTCATTTACATAATATCTAAACAATAATAAATATTATATGATATGGATGTAAATGAATAAGAGGGTAAAAGTTAAAATATACAATTTATTATATTATACCTATTGCTTCATTTAACACTTAATATTATGTAAATAGTTAGGTACTCAGATAAATTATATATACCTATTACTAATATCTATAATAACAATTAAAAGTATATAACAAAAATGTATTATTAATAGTTCATTATAATTTAAATATGCTACCACTATTTTCATTTTTGTTATCACTTATCAAATTATTTTAAGGAGACGAATAGGCAACCACTAGTGAAATTGATCGCCACAGTGTATACTGTATCTGACAAATCTTACGAGTTTCCCGTATTCTCATTCATAGTATTTGATATTAATAACACTGAAATGAATGATGTTTTTTTTACGAAATTCATAATAGCTACAGAATATACATTTTATACTTACCTACAGATATTTTTCTTCATTTGAACCAATCAACGTCTTAGGAAGCACTACCGTTATAACCGTAATAATAAGTAACTTGGGTACATTTTTAATAGATATAATTTCTACAATTTTTCAGAAATTATTTTATTTAGTATTAACACTATAATTTATAACTACTTATAGGTAGGTAAATACCTAATAAATTATGTTTGATTGAAAATGCTATTTTGGATAAATAAAATATTAATGATAAAATAAATGCATTTTATTAATAGGTAGTTTTATTTTAATAGATTATACAATTATAGCTATATAGGTAGACAATCAAAGAAAAACCCTCACTACTCACTAATCATTAAAATACCTTTTTTTATTAAAATATATCACATAATTTTGTTATTCGTTAAAAAAAATGAACAAATAATAGAAAAATACTATTTTTCTAAATAAAAAATGTTTGGTAAAAAAACGTAGGTTATAAACTTTTTAAATATTGTACTTGTAAAATATACCTATCTATCTCAAAAGATGTTTTTTTCCTCGAGAAAATGAACAATTTTATTGCAATATTCTATGTCTTTAAAAAATTAAAAGATATTCCTTTACATTTTAAATTTTTACGTTGGCGATTTTCGATTAGGTATACATTTTTAGCTAAAGTTAAATACGTTTGAAAATTCGTACTATTCAATGTCCTATATTATAATTAAGTAATTAAGTTTCTTAAATTCACTTATGATAAAAAGTTTGGTTTGATAAGTTTTCGATCTTAATTTTGTTTAGATATATTATCACGTTGATAAACGATAAAATAGTTTCTAAGAAAAGCATATTTTTGAGAGCAAGTAGGTAGTAGTATTGGTGATGGATTAGTGGATATTTACAAGTAAAAAATATAAACTCTGTAAAATGAAAAAAAATGTTATAATGAAAAACGAAAAAATTGTGAAATGTTAAAAAATCAATGAAAAAAAAAATGCAAAAATTTATATGGTCCAGGTGAGGCTCGAACTCACAACCCCGGCATCGCTCACGAACAACTGTCTTATAAGTACCGTGCGCTAACCGATTGCGCCACTGGACCTGTTCGCAAGTTGTCGATTTTATCCTATTTAAGCGGTCGCTTCATTCTGTCGTCACTACTGTAACCGATGATTTTCTGCCTTTATGCTTGTAATGTCACGTAAATAAAATAATATCACAATACATATTTTTATTTAAAATATTACAATAGTTTACATTTACTTATATATTTACATTAATAATAATAATGTTCTACAAGTTTTTTTTTCGTATGTGGGTAGTAGGTACCTATATATTAACAAAAAATATTAGGTACCTACAGATAATACGAGGTTCCTATATATACCTATAACATTTAACATTTTAAATCAAAATATGGGACAACATAGGTATATTGCCATATTGGAGTAAACTTCATTTCGGTTTTTAATTTATTATTTAAAAAAGTTTGTTGTAGTTATTTGCTATAAAGTTATTTTTTACTTTTTCAATCATTACCTAGTACCTACATTTTTTTCAAAAACAATAAATTAAAAATCCAAAATTATGTGGTTTATTTCAAAATGTTGTCCTCTATCGATTTGATAATAATAGTGAGAGAGATGGTGGTAATATGAAACGGGGTTCAAAATTTAGAATTTTATCCAAAACAAAAAACTGGTTCATATTATCACCACCACCACCACCACCACCACCACCTCTATTTTAACTCTTTAAAAATCCGTTTCAACAGTTTTTGTTTTGTAAACAAACAATCGCTGAAAATTATCGGTGTAGAATTAATGTAAAATTTATGGGTAGGTAATTATTCATTTTAATAATTTTTGAACATTTCCATATGGATTATTTTAGGTATATTTTCAAAATAAGTAGGTATATACTATATACGTAGGTAGGTACCTACTAAATTATATCAGTTATATTTTATTAATTTATAACATTTCTGTGTTGTAATTCAAATAAGTATATTTAAGTAGGTAGGTATTTTAGATTTGATTATAATATTATAATAAATTATAATTATTATCTAGACTCTATATAGAAACTCAATAAGAGGAATACAAATATAAAATTGTATTTATTCCGAATACTTTTTTAAGGTTCAATCACATTTTTATAATAATAATTTCATTATTTTTCCGTCAATGTAAATTGTATTTGTGTATCTACATACTATTTTATATTTTTATAGTAGGTATACCTACCTACCACGAATACATACCTATTGGACTTATATTGACTATATATACCTAGGGGAACATGGGGCAAAGTGGGGACATCGTAATATTTATTTATTTAATGTATAAAATTGATAATATTAGATTATTTATAGTTTCCTTGGTCGTCTGAGATTGTGTGATAAAAGTTTTGGATCAAAATCATGACAAAATAGATAGGTATATGTCAGCAACATTTTGATACGCACGTCTCTGTGAAGTATCCCTACTTTTTACCGTGTATTAAGTTTTCCGTCTCTCATTGGTTACAATAGGAATTCTATCGAGCATGCATTTCCAAGCTATCACCACAAAATTGAATGAAAAACGGAGAACCTAATATATGGGAAAAAGTGGGAATGCGCATATCGGACTAAAATTCGTATTGTTGCCGACATACCTATTTATTTTGTCATGATGTAAGGTAAATGTTTTTAACCATATTTTTGTGTAATTGGTAACACTGTATTGTAATTATTCTGATTGTTATCAGTAATTACATTTCTTTATCAAAAATACCCTTTATTTTTGTAAAAATACTCGTTTGCGATACTATTTTCTTTATTGTTAAATTCATAAAATGTGTTCCAATATAAGATAAGATTTCTTTAAATTATAAGTAAGTACTTTATGATTTTGAATTTTGTTTTAATGATTTATATCAATATATCTATAACTTTTCTTCGATTTTACACTTGTTCTTATAAAAATTCGATATGGGACAAGAGTATAATCACTACAAGTGTGAAGTGTAACACTTGCCACATTGTATTAATATAATAACAAAATTACATTTATACTACTTATTCCTTTCTTAATTTACTTTTTCATAAACACTTAATTTTTATTATAAGCAGTGGCATGCTCACGAGGGAGAATAAGGGTCCTATATCCCCCCGTGGCTTTTTTACATTCTGAGCGGAGCGAGGAAGCTAGTAGTTTTACAATGTTTATTTTTTTTTCTTGTTTGTACATTACAGAAGCTATTTTTCCAGTTTTGGTCATTTTCGATAAATATGGTAAGAAAAACTACCGTAAACTTATATAAAAACGGTCAAAATACAATTTTGTCAAATCTAGATTTGTGTATATATTATTACCGAAGCTCTGCTCAGAAACGTTTTATCGATAGAAATAATTTATCATTGCTTTCAAATGCAATACATTCACCAAAAGTATCCTGTCTAATAAGCGAAGTGCTTCCACCTTTATACTAATACCCGACGAGCGAAGTGCACTTTTGTTTGTCTATGAATTTTAACATAAATAAATTATTTTTATTTATTCTAATTTGTTTTTATAATGTAATGTAATAATATTTTGAACGTGGTATTCTAGCCCAAATATAATTTTATAATTTTATCATAATTTGAAAATGCCCAGTAAATACCAAGTACCAGCTCACTATATTCTGTAATGTTAATTGTTATTATGATCAAAGTGATATCATTCTATATCTGATATGGAAATTTGTATAATATAGGCTTCAAAAAATCAATTGACCACAAAAATCTTAGGTTGGGGAAAATTTCCCATTTTGCCTCGCCCAAATAATGCCTTGTATTGGAGATTGATTAGAGAAAATAGATTTTAATAAATCTGGATTATTATGAATTTTGATGATATAAAAACATAATATGTTAAGCGTTTTAAGATAAATATTGCATTTACCCGAGTATTAATAAATACATAATAATACGAATTGTATCAAAATCGTTATATTTATCTGACGAGAAATTGTAAATACTTCTTTAAATATAAAAATTACAAAAAAAAATCGACCATTCAGATTTTTTAATCATAATAATCATGTTTTTATGCATACGCATACATTTAAAGATTTAAATTCGGACAACTATTTTTAAATTAATGAATTTGGAGGTTTTTGGACACATAATACTACTACTACTACTTCTTGATGCATGATAAAAATCTGGAATGCTCCGAAAATTATGTAATTGATATAACAATAAAAATTAAAATTAAATAATTATTAATCTTGTTGATTTTCTTGATGCATGATAAAAAATTTGGAATGCTCCGAAAATTATGTACTTAATTATTATAACAATAAAAACTGAAATAAAATAATTATTAACCATAGTATTATAATAGTACGGTTAGTTAGTAGTACTTCACATACAGGTCGATCGTTTAATAGTTTTGACCATGATTGCGAATGGGAAGAAATAATCGTCTAGTTAGTAAATCAATATTGAAGCAAAAATAAATAATTTTTCTATAGATTAATTTTTATATTATTGTATTTATTTAAATACGACGAAAAAGCCTTGGGTGTCCATAACTAGCCTAGGGCTCAGTCCACTTCTGTTGATAGCCCCGTTTCGTTTATAAATTTAAATATTTCTGGTCAGATTTTAAAATTACATGGATCGTATTACTCTCAACGAATTCGAAAATCTTGTATCGGAGAAATTCAGAACATAACTGGTATAAATTAATGGTTGCATTTTCGTTCCGAGGACAACACGGCGAACGTAATATCTCGGCATTATGGCGCAGGGCAATTAGAAAATATTATGATGATTTGGTGGCAAAGACCCAGGTGGTTGTATAAAAACGACGATGAATGAAAAAAAGAAAAAAAGTAATACGACACACCATATTCTATTAATAACATTCCAGAGTCCAAATCGGTACAGATATCGACGCGCGTAATTGCAAAATAAATGTCTGTTTATAAAAATAAATCTTCAATAAATAAGATCATACAAGTATACATATTATGGCGTATTGCAATTATGATTTTTGGAAAAAAACCTAATGCTGCTATCGGGCCTTTAGAGTAAAATATTTAGAATACTTAAATGTCGGTCTTATTAAGAATATTAAAAATAAATATTTTAAAACATAGAAATAAAAGATTTGAAAGGCAAAAATAAATAAGTGCCTACTAAAAGTAAATTGTCAAGGATTTTATAGATAAAAATGAGATAATTCAATATCAGACATTCATATGTAATATAGTATTGTATAGTATACAATATTATAGTATATAGGTAATCAAAAATACCAAATAATTTATCTCGTTCTAGTTCATTTTAGAACTATATGCAGCAGTGACGGTCTAATTTAATTCAAAAAATTTTAAATGAAGAATTTTTTTTTCAAGTTCAGGGGAGAATGATGGTAGATAGTACTATAAATAAGGGTATCTTCAGCATTTTTGAAGTGGAAATTATTGTTTAACATTAAAAATTCCGCCGGAGAAGGGAGCGATTTAATGTTTATTGTTATATATGCATATTGCATACCTTCCATAAAGAAGTATAACTACAAAAATACTCTAACAAGAAATTTTTGCATTTGCATGGAATTATACCCCTCTAGTTTTAAGTAGAGTGCATATAGATATTTATACAAAAAAAAATAAAAAATAAGTTCTGAAAACACACTGCGAGCATTTTAAATTCCCAGTCTTCAATAATAAACTATAATTCTATAAACAATCTTAAAACAATTTGTTTAACCTACTATACTTATGTATGGCAACATAAAACTAACAAAACGAATACAAATAATAAATATTGATATTGGTAACTACAATAATGAATTGTAAAGAGAGACAGGCGGATGTTAGGAAAAATACATTCTTTAAATGCACTAGATTTCCCGTAGATTTTCCTCATAAATATTAATAACAAAATGTAAAGGCGAATAATAATAACTATACATTTTATAATTTTATAATAATAATATTATAAAATATGATATTATGTAAAACTTGAAAAATAATATTATGTTCACATATTTAAATATATTTAAAATATAGTTTGATGATGTTTATACCTTTATCTGTTTACAACCGTTTAAAAACATATTAAATTTCTAGTAATATTCAATGTTTTAATAAATAATTAATTATAAAAAATGTATTAAAGTATTGCATATTTGAATAAATACTATTATTTGTTTAAAATGCACTCAAGATTAATTACTATTTTACCATAAAATTACCAAAGATTAAAAGATATTATTATAAAGATTTAAAATTTAAAAGATTATGAAATTTACGAAATGTTTGTATTAAACATTAAATATAAAATTAAAGAGCTTATAATTATATAATTGTACACATAAATACAAAATTTCAGTTGTTTACAAGCTTATTTGTAAAAAAAAAAAAAAATAGGTACTCTAAATAGTACTATTATAGTTTAATAAGCAGACTTTTCAATAAAATGATTTTTTTTTATTAAAATTAAATAAGGCAAAGCCTTCGATTGCTAAAAGTTTAGAATTGATAACAGGGAAACTCAATGCGAAAACACGATTTCATTATAATAGATATAATTTTGTAATTTTTAAAAAGTCTATAGTAGGAATCATTAACTATTGATTAGTTTATTTTAAAATATATCAAAATACTCTCAAACAGGTTATCTGAGCATTAACTATCTGTGGGTACGAAATTTTGGTAACAACTTGCCAAGAACATCTTGCGTGCCTTAAGTATAATTCTGACCGTATATAGTAATTTATATATACAGTAAACTTTAGACGTAGTTCTCTTCCGGAAGCCTTTACTAATACTACTTCGAAATCAATCAATACAATAATTACTGTGCAGAGATATTAGTTACTAATAAATGCAATCAGTCAATCTTTGAGATGTGTATCTACAACCTATTTTGTTTAATTTTTCAATAATTCATATTATTGTACATTTTAGTATCATTTACTTTTTTGTTATGCATTTTATATTAATTGTTTTAGTTTGTCAAAATCTAGCGAGTCGGCTTCTTAATACGTTTATATAGATGGTTATAATATTTTAGTTATATTGCAGAATATTATTTTGAACGAAAATTAGTAAGTACTTTAACATCAAATGCATTACTTAAGTATATTTTTGCTACTATAAATATAATTATACAATACTAATGGGATATGTGTTTTAAATATAGTATTATACTCGTATGTGTGGACTGAAAAATGAAACTTTTAAATTTAAAGTCGAAATGATATATTAATAACATCATTAAAATAATAATAACTAAATCTTTTTCGCAAAATGTCTATTTTATACGATTTCTTAACAATAGAAATTCCATTGATTCATTTGTTTACTGTGTATACAAATATGGTTTGTATATCACAATATGTAAGCATTTTGAGAAAAATGTAAATAAACATACATAGAATAAGATCTCTTCAAACTAAATATTATATTATCTTTATAACACTATATTATACCATTAGCAGATTCAATCAAAAGTGTATTCTCAGTATATGGTCAGGATGACATTCGTTATTTTATACCCTCGAGCTATTTGTATTATTATATTTTCAGGGGTCTAAAGCATCGTACGGATGCAAAATTCCACTCTGCCCCCCTCCCCCAATGGCATGCCCTTTTAATCCTTTTATTAAAGGAGTAAACTAATTGGTTTAATAACAGCACAATGGGGCGCTGTCATATGATCTCCTTACTTTGGTCAGTTTATTCAACAAGATTGGTGAAGTATAAAAGAATTAATAATTATTTTTAACTTATTATATTATATGCGTTTTCTTTGGTTGTTGAACAAAAAGAACACAAACTCATAAAATATTACCAATATAATAACATTATGTGCTCGTTATCATGTGTTCATGTATTCATTAAATACACTGATCATAATAAACAAATATCTGCAGGACTCTATATAGGCAGACAAATATAACAGGTAATCATTTTGAAATCGACAAATAGCTAAATAGTAATAACTTTAGATCATTTAATTAGATAATGTTTGTATTATTTTCCATGAAATATACGTAAATTAATGTCTTATATAATATTTTAATATGTTTATGATTTCATAAGTTACATTATATTTTCAAACGAAAACGTTTTTAATTGAAAATTAATTATCCGATTTAGTTGTTCCACATAATTGGTTGCACATGCGATTTTCAGTAACATCTAAGTGTATGTTTATATTTTAGAACCTAATATATAAAAAATATTTATAGATATGGACGTATAGTTTTGAGTAAATAAAGATTAATCATTGTATTGCTGCAATAATATAGTATTAATATTAAAATGACCGAAAATGATTATTTTTAGATATTATGCAATTTGATTTCGGGATAGTGATAAATTTGTTTATATAATAATGATTGCTACGCAATTGATTTATTCCTCTAATTTCATTCTCTTATAGGATAGTAAGTTTCATGTAATTTTACAACGTCAGAGTGATCTCTTGACTTAAAATATCGACTGTGAATTTGGCTAGTATCCCCCTCCAAAGTATCCGATTAACATCAATAATTTGTAAATAATTTCAAAATATTTGAAAATTCGTATTTTAGTCGTGAAAGATTTTTCAAGTAAGGCAACTAATATAATGTCTGCCCCCTTCCCCATATCGCCCAATTTACACTAAACCCCTACCAAAATGTTACAGTTGAATGAAAGTAAGCATTGGGATAATATTTCTTTACCATTAATGCATGCATCCGGTGAATAATTTTTTGTATTTTACTGAGATTTTGTGCATAATATACACAAAATAAATGTACCAATTTTGAATTTGAATGGACAACGGTGGTTGAATATAGCATTTTTACCGGTTTTTATAATTTATGAATGGTATTTTTCAAAGTATGTTACTGAGATCCCCGTATACCATTCACTAGATCTCGAAAAAAAAAATGTTACCAGTCGGAATGATATGATTATGACCGAAATGATCGAAAGAAAAAAATTGGCCTCTGAGGATTTCGTATCGGACAAGTTTTGTACTGCATTCATTTCGAGTATCGCATATCGGCGATTTCATGGTTTTACTATAGTCGCATATCCGTTAAAAGTTTCGTTTATCCGACGAGAGAACGAGAGATTGCCCGGGATGGTAAACAATATGCATGTTTTTCTCGGCGTTGTAAAGCCTACAACAGAGAGGCGGCGTTTTCGCGCGGGCGATGTTTCACCTGGAGTGGTTTTCTTAATCTGATTTCACTTCCCGACACATTTATCACGGAATAAAACCTTTATGGACGTGTATATTTTGTTAGCAAAACGCGTTTACTTTACCAGGGCACGGCACTTTGGGCCGCGTTATTTGTCGCGGTCGGAACACAAAGGACACCGTCCCGCGCATAAATATAATACAGGACTTTTCGCGTGCAAACGAGGCGAACTACGCGGTATATTATACATTATAACCGCAGTCATCTCCGATTGATTACGACCGGCGGCCGGTTATCGTGACATATGCACTATGTATATATATAATATAACATATGCTACGAGTAAAATACACACATGATAATATAATATATTATATGATATACGACTATTATAATATACGAGTATAGGTTGGATAACGCGAACACCATAATATAATATATCGTAAGGATAGTGTATATATAAGGACCAAGCGTGTATATTATTTCGTATGGGGTGCGGTAGTTTGCGATAAAAGTGGACAGGACTTTCAGTTTGAACTCGCCATTTTTTAGACATATATTGAGCGCTAGAAACTTCAATAGTATAAATCGTGGACTCGACATTACGAAATGTTCTATCTCGTGTTTGTTTTTTTTTTGAAATTGTCCGGCAGTGAGTTTTTTTGAAGTTTGAACGTTCACTTATCCTAATGAAACGAAAACAACACCGATTTTTACATAAAATTCCGTTTCATTGAATAACATTGTAAAATTGTGCTTTGCATTAGAATCAATATAATAACTAATTAATTACGTCATTAAAAATATAAAACATTGATTTTATGAAAAGGTTCCAAATATAATCGTTTACGCTAACAATATAGTATAGGTACTGTTAATGTCAAATATAACTTTTGCATTAGGAACGCATAGACTTTCCAGTTTTAAGCCTTTTCACCTTTGAAAAAATTCACTTTATAGAGTATAATTTTTTCATACCAATAAAATTCTTGGCGCGATCGGATTTTATCTTGTTCAAATCAAATTATCCAGTTTCTGAATTTTCGTTATAGCCGTTTATACTTACTAGGTACGTAATTAATTATTATAATTATTGTTATTATATCGTTAGATAGAGCACATTGTAATGCATATTGTAATGCACGTAATGGCGTTCTATTTTTGTATAGAAAAATAATAGTATATTTTTTTGAGGCTATTCGTTTAAAAAAAAAAAAACTAATGAATTAAAATCATTTCATGCTAAACTCACGAAATATATATATACATACGTCATGCATATATATATATATATATATATATATGGCTAAAATTTTTCGAATAGTATTCATATGATATTAAAAGGAATGTTGCGAAAGAAGCACGTAAGTATAGGCAATCATAATGTAATTCACACTCATCGAGTACGTTCTAACAAAAATTACGATATGAAAATTATCGACATAAATAATTTCTTTATACATAATGTATTTATTATAGTCGAAAATGTTTTAGTGGCGTTATTTATGGTTTTGAAGAGTATGCGTATGTGGGACCTAAAATATAATATAAGATATCAACCAAGTAAAAATAAATCTGTACTCCAAAAGTCGTGATATCATATTTTATCATGCAATTCAATTCAATTTTCCTACAAATGTTCAAGACACGGTCAATAAATTGGACAGCGTTCGAGACAAATGGCACAAGTGAATAACAATTATTTTTCGAGGAACGAAAATTACCTTATAATAATATAAATCAATTTTGTGGGCTTAAATTTCGTTTTACGAATTGACCTTATTTACGTTTTAGCCGATTTTTAAAATGCGATTTTAGTTTAATCGTTTCTGTGTTATTGTTCATATTTTGTGTGTATTGGCTCATTATTGGCCATGTATTGGCGTCCTTTATGATTTATTTTATTTATACGGGATTATCCATCCCGTAGATGAACTAGGGTTCAGGGTGTGAACCAAGTAGGATACCTGAAAATCGTTGAAACGTTCGGGGCGTACACACTAGCAAACAATACTTTGGACAATATATGAAAAAAAAAAAAAAAAAAAACCACATTCGGAATCTAAAAATAACGTTCAGATGCCGTGTACTTTTTAACGGCGAACGTCCCGTTTTCGAGACCGTAACGAGACTGTAAATTGTTTTTATCGCGTACTACGTAAAGTCAACTCTGGCGAGCGGCCCGCTAAACGTGATGTATGTATTGCGGCGGCCGGTCCGAAAACGAGAAAATCCGCACGCCCCGAAAAGCCCGCAAAAGAGAAATGCAACCGCCGCCGCCGTTTAAAAGACGATCCGGCGGACGGCGGGTGATGTATGGTCGGTGTCCGCACGGTTCACGCCGTCCGGAAGAATGAAGACGTCCGACGGGTAGCGCGCGGGTTTGACGAAGATTCATCGAGGCGGCTACCGAACGGGACCGAACCAATTAAAACCGGCCGTCCGCTCCGGTCAAACTCGTATCATTATTATTATTATTATTATTATTATTATTTAAGGCCGGACCATCACCCCGGGACCACGGAATACCGTGACCGTGCGCACACCGGGTGACGTGTGAAAAACGATATACGCCGTTCACGTGCTTGTCCGTAAAATACAATATATCGTATATTATTATCGTGTATGTGCGCGCGTCCGATTGTTTACACGCTGTCAAACCCGACGAGCTCGTACGAGCCGCAGACGGGACGCATAAAAGGTTATTTATACGCGTTATCGCGGGCACCAGCTCCGGCCCGCGGTTTCATTTATCACGGCGTTTTTAAAACCTTTTCGAACGCCGCGGGGCCCCGGCCGGGGCGGGCGGGCGGGCGCGTACACGGTGTCCGTCCGTGCGGCGATGGACGCGACGAGGGCCGCTCGCTTGGCCCGTGTCCGCGCGTACGGGGAACCGAATGACCGACGGGAAATTGGAAATTGATGAAACGCGACGGACGGGCGGCGAACGTCTAGATGTGCGTACGGCGTTCCGATGAAAGAAAATGACACGCGATCGGTGACGTCGGCCGGCCGAGATAGTGTTGAACGCGTGTAGCTATTATTTTTCACGCTAATATCGTCTATTCGATAGACGTATGTTTGACGACCAACGATTTATATTACCGCGTATGGCGTTCACACGCGCTGTCGTTGTCGAAGAAAATAAAATAAACTCCTATGCGGTTCAGAGAGTTAACGACGACCAGTCCAGACGATAAACATTTCAAACAGGCACTGGTTTATCAACACGATTTCAGCGTTTGAATTCGAAACGTGTATTTCGGGCATTTCGATCGAGTTCGTGTTCTTGAGAAATGAAAGTTTCCGATTCCGGTTATTATAGGTTTTAACCGTTTTTAAGGATTTCTTTTTTTTTTTGCATCTAAATTTAAAAGTTCAAATCATTAATTTACAATAAAACAATCACTCGAAAATATAAATACCACTCTAACTTGTTCTGAGTCATTCATCCACAAATATTAATAAAATATAATCACTACATTGCGTTCCATGACAACAGACAGGCATTAAACAACAATGTATTTTATTTTTCGTCTAAAAATAGTTCATACATTGATTTATGTATTTGTTTACTAACACCAGTGCAACACCTACCGGGTGCTATTCCTTGTGAGTGCAACTCCTTTTCAAGTGAAACAACTTGTACATAAGTTCAACAAGTTTTGAGTGCATTACCTTAAATTTGTACATCCGTTTGAGCGCAACACCTCATTAATACAATTACTCGGTTATGTATTTTAACGGACTCGGTGACCGAAGATTTAGGGAAATAATATTGTTAATTAATTTTTTGTGAAACTGGCTTTCCATTTCTAGAAGATAATCGTTTACCCCTAAAGTTTTTCCGATGAATAAGTTGACAAAGTAAGTAATCCGAAAATCGATAGAACTTACTTTTATTTTTATTAGAACATGAATTTCGCTTTGTTTGGTTTTTACCTTAGTTTATCAGGTTTACAGAACGTCACAATTACACATCAATAGAAATTCATTCTACATTAAAAAAAAAAAATCAAGAAAGTCTGACGATTGGAAAGGTCGCATAAGCCAAATCGGAAGTTCAGGTTGATAAGGCGACAGTGCGGGAAAACAACAAATGGAAGGTAAATTTTGAAATGGTTTTTTTCCTCCCAGCGTCGAAAGCTCGAAAGAAAACCGAGAACGTGGACAAACGAAACTTGTAAAAATCTCAAAATGACCGGAGCGTAAACAGGCCGTGAAATTAAATAATAAATAGTAACTGCTGTTTATTTCATGGACAAAACAGTATCAGAGTTAGCATTTTATATATAAGATTATTATTGGAATAGATTAAGTATATAAATAGTCTATGGTATATTGATGGTATACTAGTTATGTTTTTGTACATCAATAATACATTTAATAAAGTTATTTAATATTATAATGTATTAATAGTAAGAGTATAGAAATAATAAAGTTAGAAAACGTCGTAAAATAAATGAGTATAAACATGAATTTTCTCACGAAATCTTCTAAAAAATCAAAAATATTAAATTTTTAAATTCAGAATTAGTTTTTGATTTGAATTTATCATTATTTTTAACATCGGTTCTGGTTTTATAATTTACAAAAGGTTACGATTCTGAACCAGTTACTTTTGTCTGGATTCCAGTTCCTGATTTAAAGTTAATAGTTTTAAACAAAACCATTCTAGTAATTGTATTAGTTGTATACTTATAAATAGATTAAAAAATTTATTGGAAATACAACTTTTTTATTGTCAATTTCAATTTTGCGTCGCTTAATACACACCCAAGGTGGAATGTCATACTTGTAAAGGATGCCCAAAAACCACTTAACAATTCATTTTTCGTTTTGTTAAAAATGTCTTAACGTTTATTTAGTTTAAACGATATTTTTAAAATTCATACTATAAATATAATAAGTCTTATATTTAATTTACAATTGATCGATATGGGTTATTCTATATTTAATATTTTGTAGTACATTTATTATGCCAAGGACCGAAATGTTTTGTTAAATTATAATATACAACGTATATATTCTACCTGTTATTAGCAAAAAAAATAAAAAATCAAAACCTCCCGTTATACTCATAAACACATTTTACATTTATGGAAATAAGACCGCGTTTGATTGAGAATAATAATAGGACATTTTTCTAGTGTTGCATCTTAAAAATATCGTTAAATAGAAATAAAGTTCCAATAAATTTTGGAACTTTTCCAACAATGACCAACATGTATAAGACTATATTTATGGGTGGTTTTTAGGTATTTTTTGACATTGTGTTATTACATAAAATTGAATTAGTCGATCAAATATAAATAATATAAAAAAATGTCGAACATTTCCAACAATGATCAACAACTGATCAACACGTATATTAAAATGGTTACGCTGAAAACTATCACCTTTGCACAGACTTTAATTTCAAAAAATAATATTGCTCGAGAATAGATTAGGTTAGGGTAAGTTAGGCTCGGCACGAGGTGCATGGATCACTTGGTACACTATCATATGTCGCGAGATCGGATGGCTCGGTAGAGCTCGTTGGAACGGGCAGACTCGTCCGTTTCTATCGGTCACCCGAAAATGGATACGAGTCCCTATGTATAATATAATATAACTAGTGTTTCTAGTATGTAAGAATATTTAAAATTTTATAATTCATCCTACTGTTATAACTGTATTCAACTTTAATTCTATGTTGAATTGCCCGGTTTGGGCGTTATCAAATAAATAAATAAATAAATATAACCTCTATGTATTTGGGCACCCGATGTCCCCGGTTCAACTCTTCAGGTAGCAAGTGATATAGCTAACGATATTTTTCTCACTGGTGTCGTTTGGTCTATGAAGCAAGCCGACTATAATTATCAAAACCATTCAATAATTTGATAGGTATATACTCTCATAAATACCAGAAACCATATTCAAATCCCCTTATATGTAAAGGTGTACCTGAGTATGTAAGAGTTTAGGAAACAGGAGAATTTTGAGCTGTTAATTTTTTTTTTTAATGATATAACATAATATTAAAGCCAGTTCTAATCGCACCGTGGGAACGGTAAAGGTTGACTTGGAAAATTCAAGTCGTACAATTGATGTGACGCGAGATTTTAAATCATGTATTTAAAAATACATAGATTTCATATGTTGTTCATTAATATTACACATAATATGTAAAATAAATCAAGTAATACAAATTAAATTAATATTAGATTTCAAAGAGTTTATATACTTATTGAATAACAAATTATAATTTTTTATATTAATTATTATTAATTATAAAAATACTGAAATCATGAATATTAATTTATTTTCGTTAAATTACTTTTGTCAGTAAATTGGTTTAATTTACACAAGAGCAAACCCTTCATACCCTCACTAAAAGAATATTGCCTATACATAACCCTTTAAATGACATTTTTACGAGGATTTCATTTATAATATAGCGTTTGTTAGGAAAAATGCATACGATTTTGTATTTTTCATTTTTCCCTCTATCCCATAAACTAGGCGAGAATGTTATTCATCGTTTTACCGTTTGCACGCACGCGTTCTGAAAGTTTAGACAAGATAACAGTACAATAAGTGTTATCTATGTGTTTGCACTGATGGTCGTTTCCTAACTTATTAAACGTGTGAGGCGACGATGATACGTATATTATAGGTGTTTCTTGTGGACATTTTGTAATATATCAAACTGATTTGGAATTCCAACAAAAATGTGTAATAATTTTCAATAACATTGTTATTTTCCAGAACATTCTGCAAACTTCACCTTGTTTAGAAATATAATATAATATTTATACTTGATAATTTAAACTAAATACAGTGCAACCAGCAATGTAAAAATTATTTTAAAATATATTTTAATCACTCAGAGAAATGTATTTAAATAGTTTCGATTACGATTTTTAGAACCTTCAAATAATTAATAATTTATTTTTTGGAATAATTACTCATTTACTCATTCCGATTGTTGTTAAAAAAATATATAATCATATAATGTTAATCATGTTTAATTATTATAACAATATTAAAATTATTGGAATGAAAAATATAAAATATTAGTAAATTTAAAGTTAATAATTTAGATTGACAAAGTCAGTTAGGTACAATAAATACAAAAAAAAAAAAGTTGTAGTTCGGTGTACACAACTATTCAAATTATTTATATATTCAATATGATAAACATTACATCGTAAGAGCAATCTCAGAAACAAATGTGATTTAATATGACTTTTTGTATACTATAAAATATAATATTTATTTAGAAAATCTTAATTTCATATAGGTACATAACTATTATTGTTACACATAAATTAACAGTTTTACATGCTCTTATTTTACAAACTCTAAAATGCTCAGGTGTGCATCTTCACATATTAGAGGAGTCGAAGATGGTTCTTAATAGATACGAAAAGCATAGCTAACAAATTATATGCTGGACTTGGTAATTATGGTCGGTTTGCATCAGAGATACCAAAAGCGAGAAAAATCTCGTTAGCTACCACATTTGTTACCTGGGAGTCGAACCGGGGACATCGTGCACCGATACACGCATTTTGAATACTCGATATTCAGTATATTTTATTTGATTTTCAGTTTAGAAATTTTACTATAAATTAACATACAATAACAAAATATTATATCAAACCATTAATTAACCGGTCTTAAAATAGTCTATACGATAGTAATATAATTAAACAATCAAATGAAATACGGTTAAATACAATTAAAATAAAATAATCATGCAATAGTAAAAAATGCTTTGAAACTTTATAAATTGGTGATTATTATAATTTGTATATACATATATTTTATAGGTAGGTATATAGGTACACTATACTCTAATGGCTAATACAATAAATAATAGCGATTATTATACATTATGTGTATTCAATATACACAATATATTTATAATTTGATGGACCATTACAATATTTCTATATATAATGTATATACAATATAGAAAGAAACATAATATGTTAATGGTACTAATAAAAATATAATTATCCATGGTCTATAAACTATTTTATGTTTACAAGTTACAACACACTTAAATCACTTTTGCGTCTGATACAAATTTGGTTACTTTCAATGCATTCATGTCAATTTTATAATTTTTTTTTAAAATCTCCAAGAAGTCTACTTTGCATTATGAGCACATTTTTGATTTTACTAATATATTATGAGAAAAATTTGTTAAGAGTTTCTTAAAAATCATAAAATTGTTTTAAATATGAAAAACATACGTATATAAAAACATATATAACATATATAAAATTATATGTATTTATTATGTTAATACAAGGCAAATTTGTTGACGAATTCAAGTGTTATATTTTCTTTTAAATCAAATCACTATAAGTACCCAAATTGTAAGTCATAAATTTACTTTATGTTCATAAATTCGATTTGAAAGTTTTATTTCACAACTAAAATGATTTTTGTATGCAGATACGTTTAGTTTATCGTTACTCTATTATTACATAGGTACACTTAAAATTGTTGGCTAGTTATACAAATATAATAAAGACAATGTTCCTGGAAAAATGGCCTATTTATAAATCTTTATACATTTTGCAAGGTCTTAAATAACTATAATTTATAGATAGGTATACATAAAATGTGAATTATACTTTGAAATTATGAATTTATTTGAAGTGTAATTATAAATAAGCCTATAATATAATATGATTTGTTGAAATTAAATTTATTCGTATAAATTTACAATAACATTTTAAATATTCTTGATATTTTTTTTCAAGTACCTATTTTAAAAATATATTTTTTTTATAAAATTTTATATGTTTGGCATATTAAAGTTCTCACTTTTTTGGAGCATTTTGGTTTCGAACACAAACATGTTTTTTGAAGAAAATGTTCATAATAAATTTGGACACTGGATAATTTTGGGAGAAGATTGATCATTTTTACTCTGATTAATGATATTATGGGAATACTGCTACTAAATTCAATTATTTTTACATAAATATTCAAATATGTATAACATTTTGTACACACTAAGGCGACCGTAAACAGAATATGCGAATTCGAATTAACGTCCCTACCCGAGCAGTTTGACAGTTCGAGTATTTTCGAGGGAAAAATGATCAAGTGGAGACACACTTTTAGATTTAAATTTTAGTGGAACATTTAAATATTTTTGAAAAATGAATTTTCGATATTCTTGAAAATTATCGTTGTTTAAATATGTATTATATAATATACTCTATATATTTTAATATTGTATTACATGTATAGTTGAAGTATTTAATAACTTTGTGTGATGTTCTTATTAAATTATCTATTTATATATTATAGTAACTATATAGTATGCACTATATAATATGATTGTTTGGATATCATATATTGATAAAATATTATACTATTATTAATATTATAATATACTAAGATTCAATAATTTTAAGAAAAAGTTGATAAAATATGTAATATTATATCAACTGATATATAAATTAATGTTTGTTTTATGTTTAAAGAATTATAAGTAATAGTTTATTCATTTAATTCATTTCATTCATAATTAAAAGTATTGAAGTTTGAATACATTTTTTTTTTGATAATAATTTATTTTAAAATATATTCAAACAAACTAAAACTAAATATAATATTATTCTTAAATGAACTTTAAACAAAAATTACATTATTAGTGTAGGTACATAATATATTACAAGGATCATTTTTACGTACAATACGTTTTTAATAAGGTGGATAAAAGGAGATATAAACACTGCATTACTGGTAGGATACTACTAGATTAATTTATATATACCTATATTCATTTGAAAGCAATGGTAAATAATTAAATGTTGATTCTAAATGGTCAAAAATAAACTAAATTTTACAACGTCGCCATATTATATATTTTATTTTAGTTATAGGTATATGATAACCATGATAATATTATTTGTTATTTTTCCATTTATAATAACGTTCCGCTATAAAAAGTAGAATTCATTTACCCTTAAAAAACTACTAGGAAAATGATAAAATTACATCTAAAAAGTATTGTTCAGTTGAAAATTTGTATAAAAAGTTCTCTTTAATCAAAAGTGTTCTTAATTTTATACACAAACATACATGTTTATTATATTAGACATACACGCATACTGGACTTACATTAATTAATTTATAAACAAGGACTTATTAGGTACCTATATAAATATATAATTATAATATACGTATACAATTTTTTTAATTTTTATATTTCACAGTTTTTTAAAAATTTTGATCATACAATTATTTTGAAGACTGAGTGTATTAACAAAAAAAAAACTAGTGAACAATATTATAGTATTGTATAATTTCGTTAACTTTACTTATTTGTCCTTTAATCATTTTAATTTTGTTAATTTAAATAGTTAAAAGTTAATTATTTAATTGAATTTTTCTGTCCACAAATATTTTATTATTTTTATTTTATTTTCATATTACATTTGATGTGTACAATTTGACATAATATTATTTGTAATTGTCAGAAAAATAAATAATGATAAAAAAATATTCACTAGGTATAATTTATTTATAATGTGGTATACAAAGATGATGAATTGACCAATTTTTATAATTATATTATTCAATTTAAGGTCGTATTAAATTCAAATTTAATTTTTGGTATAAAAGTAAAAGTAAATCTTATAGATACATATAGTGGAAAATGATCTATCGTATCTTCAGTCCTCGAAAGGATAGTGTAATATAATTAATTATTTTTAATTTGAAAGATGATTCTAGGCAAATTTTGAAATAATATAATTTAAAAATATAAGTATCCCAAACGACTATTTTGTTATTCATCTACGTAAATTTATAAAATATTTTTTTTTTACGATTAAGAAAATTACTGGGAAAATCGAAGAATTTTTTTAAATATAAATTATAAATATAAAATTAAATATATATTTATCAATTAATATTTAAATAATTTCAATCACTGGAAATAAACTGTTTATAGAACATAATATATAGAATTATTAACTATTATTTTTAGAGAATGAAACGGGTTAATATTATATTTAATCTTAATATATATAATGTTAAAAAAAATTGTAGAACAATGTTTCAAAAATATTGGGACTTATTTTATTCCTGTGGTACTTATTTGATACTCGTTTAGTTTTAGATATCTCTGCTGGGAATTAAATTATTTAGATATTTAGTCACATGATAGAATGTTTAAAATTCGAAACCAACTAATTAAAAAATAAATAAATAAATCGAAAACCAATTTTTATAACATGATTATTATTTTTAAAGTTTTTTTATATATGAAATTAAAACAAAAGAGTATGACGAAAATTGCATTTCTAATTTCATCTATTGACATTGAAATATTTTATGTCGGGCGTCATGGTCCATAGATAAAGGGAATAAACCAATAGTTCACAGAATACGTTATCATTATTTTTTGCTGAAAAACATATAAAAATATAATATAAAAGTGTTGATAAGTTATAAGTATAATGTATATCTATAGAATATAAATTTAACAGATATAGAAAAGAAAGTAAGAAAGAAAGAATATATTTTATTATTTTTTTAAAATTATTCCATTATTTTTTTTTATACCTGCAGTGTATTTGAGAAAATTCAAGTTTTTAGAAGTATAATGGTAATGTAAAAAATAGACCTTAAAAATCCCCTTCGTTCAGATTCAGGTGACTATAGGTATACTATATTAGAAAGTATTTTATAGTAACATATTGATTTATCTGTGTACTTCTTGATCATCATAAACTCATTTTCCACCAGAAGGACGTATGGATCAAAAATAAAAATAAAAAAATAATTTATGTACATATATATATATATATATTATATATATTATGTAATATTATAATGATAAATAAAAATTGCAATATAATAGTCATATCCGCCAAAAACTTGTAACACATGTTCTGACAAACGATTTGGCGCGTTTGCCGATCACCATACTGGCTGAAAAACAATATGTATGATAGTATGAGGGGAGATATCCAGGATATTTTTTTCCTACTGCATGACGTTGACCAAAAACAACAGCCTAAAATACCATCGGTGGACAGATGAAAATCAGCATTTTCACCAGCATGTGCGCTATTCGTGTCGTATATAAAACCGACGATCGGTCAATGTTACAAAACATGCTTATGCAAATATCACGAATAATTCTCGTTACTGAATAATCCAATTTTAAGAACTCCTATAATAATCACGAAAATAAATAGTGATTACAATTGTGTAAGAAAATTTAAAACATTATCATTTTGACTTTTGAGTATCTAAAAACAAACCATATTCAAAAATACAATTTTGTAAAATTCATTATTTTATTATACTTTATTCATATAAAATTTATAAGTAAATAGATAAGTTTATCTAAGACTATATTACGCGAGACGTTAAAAATACAGTTATATTTTTATTTTACAAGTAATATATTCTGACTTATGAGTATCTATATTATATATTATATGAGTATTAACGTATCTCACCGACCTAAATGCCAGATTTCAACTAAATGTTTAAATCACCTATATATTATAAAAACACTTAATAAAATGGTTATGAATTGTTTGATTATGCAGTTTTACATTTTAAGGTATTGAATGATTTTTTATTATAATTTTAATAGTTGTATTTACGTAATTGTAATATTAATAATTTTTTTCATGTCAGATAAATATTCAATAATAGGATTGTAGGTATGTATCTGCTACCATTGCAACAATAGTAATTTAGTATGTTGTATCGATTTTATCGATGAAATTAATTTACGATAAAATCTAATATAACAGGTACATACAGAGTTTGTTTTTCTATAGTATTTAAATTTTTTAATAAATTTAAGGGATACTGATGTCTTTAAACGCAAGAAAATTATACTTAATAGAAAATGATCCAAGGAAGTAGGTATAGATTTATAATGTATACCTTTAAAAATTATATTATGTATTATATTATGATGTATGTTTAATACTTATAAACAAATATTTTATATATAAATATTTTCAATGCATATGTATAATAAATATATCAGATATGATTAATTATGAGGTAATGTACCAAATCCATCTTAATAATCCAAAAATATCCAATTCAAATATACCGAAAATTTATCATTCAAATATATTATGGCGTATACAACTAAAATATTGGATTCTAATCGACCACCCGTACAATGTGACGTTACAATACAACGTTTCAAATAATTCAACCGATAATATTAGATTTTAATATGTCACGGTTACAATACAACGCTGTGTAATCATCAGCTTTTTAATAAACAAATAGTCGATTCCCTTCCAGTATTCAAACTAGTGTGGACGAACGGCCACTATCATGTCTAGGTTATAAAAGAGATCGCAACACGTATATCGGTTCTCTGTCGGTCTTACTGATGCACGTAGCAACATTATGGCCGATTCTAACTTTATTGTTGTCTATTGAACGTGATACTCTACGGCCCAAACCTTACAGACAACTAGGCCTTGTTTTCATATCCTATCCCGGGGTTAATTGTCGACAATTTCGTCGTCTGTGTTATTGTAATAAAATGTACATTGTTTTTCTTTCAACCTAAAACCTATCTATATCCAGATTTCTTCTATACCGAATTTACCTATCTTTTGCCATCGTTAATTTCACACAGTGATCGTTCTAATTCAGGCTTGAAAAGTATCAGACAATCTCAAGCGAGAGCACCTGACAGTAAAATAATTGATTAATATTGTGTCCACTTGATAGAAATAGTTAAGTTTAAAGTTGAGTCCTTTTATTCACATAAATACACATCAATAATAAATGAGTCGATGGAAGTGCACTAATTTATTTCGTAACACACAGATGATTGGCGTGGTAGCATTCATCGAATTCACGTGATGCCTCCTTTCTACTGATTTTATCCTATTCGCGCGTCGGGAAGAGTATAATAATCGTATATCATCGTAGACCGACCGGGTAACTATTTGATCAAACAAAGGTAAGCGTATTTAATTGCACACTTTAATTCATTTTTATTTTCACTTCTACTATGTAAAGTCATAAAAATAATTGTAAGTGATACATAAAAATAATATGCATCATATACATTTCATCTAACACGTAATTTGATTTCGGACGCACACACGCAGCAGGGAATCTAAACCCGGGCTATATAAAAATGATATTTGTTCAAAATATCATAATATTTACTGTCTCTCTCATTTCGACCCAAACATACCCGTCCATTGTACTACGATACACTGCATATTATATAATATATACCTGCCAATGCAATTATTCCAATAATTCTAATTACACCAACTGTATACCTACATACCTAACATCCGTATACTATTAACACATTATATTATCATAATATTATATTTCATTCGCACCGTACTATCGACCTCTAAATTTTTTCACCCCAAATAACAAAAATAGTATCACAATACCCTTTAATTCTATTTCATTTTCATACCATATACATACATATATATATATATATATATATATATTTATACATTTATATTACCTATTCATTTAAGTTTTATGAAGACTATTTTTTGACTAAAACAATCATCCAAGAGAAAATTCAGTTTAGTTTATAAGTATAAAATAATATATTTGTATTATATAATATAATATATTGTTATTATATTTTTGTACCTAGGTAAATCAAATCGAGCCTTTTTGAATGAGTGTTATATTTTATAGCATACATAATTATCACCCTAAATTACATTTATTTCTAAAATTGCTTTTACGATATAAGGTTAAACATATTAATTATATTATAACTAAAATTAATGATTATGTGTAGACATATAGTACACCGGATCTCCGTTTTTTTAATAGTACTTTTCGAATGCGATGATTTATCATCGCGCTTTCAAATGTAAAATATCCACTAAGAGTATCCTTTGCATGATAGCGAAGTGCAGCTACCCTTATACTAATAATCGACGAAGTGATATCGGATTAGACGTTCCGATATAGGTACATATATTAAACATTTTGTATATTTTCTTTATTAATGGACCTTAAAGTTTGAATTTAAATGTAAGGAAATGTAAATTTTCAAGAAAAATTCCAATTTAGAATCCTTTTACTCTAATAAACCAGTGATTTATTTATTTTCTAGTAATGTTATATCACGATTTCAATAAAAATAAAAACAGAAATTAAAAATAGTACGGAAAAATAAGATGAAGCGTATAAGACAATCGAGGGTGGCTTGTGACATGGAAAATAAGACCGTATGTTTTGTTGTGTGAAGAAAACAGAGGAAGGTGGGCACAACTCTGCACAGTTCTTTATGACAGCCACCCCAACATATGCGCACACAAACACACACACACACACACACACACACACACACACACACACACACACACACACACACACACACACACACACACACACACACACACACACACACACACACACACACACACACACACACACACACAC
>JAIPRL010006321.1:0-27941 GCA_025469235.1 Pemphigus obesinymphae
ATACTTAGTATCATTGATTATAAATTCACGTATAATCAATTTGATTTATAATGAATGCTAGTATGAAACAATTTTAAAGGGGTAAAATTAAATAGGTACTATACACTACTACATGTCTAACACGTGTATGTGTATGGTGGGGGAGGGGGAGTTATACCCCAATTATTCGACACAACCTTTTTTTCGGTAAAAATAAATAATTTGTTAAATTTTTGCTTATTTAAGTCGGTAGTTGGCAATTAGTTCAGATTTCGTAAATCAGTCAATAAATTACTGCAAAAAAGTTAGACTTTTTTTTTTGTGACACCTCCCACCACATAATTCTTGGAGACGGCCCTACCTCCTTGGCCTGACGAAAAAAAATTCCCGGCCTGAAATATTGACCCAGTCCGCCCCTGAATACTTCCGTACCCTTTTAGGCTACCAGTATCTAATGTGGTAGCTACGCACGCCGTCGGCCTTTATGTATTTTACCATATCGTCGTGCATCCGCACAGTGCCTTCAAACCGGTTATATGCAATTTCATAAAAACTATCAAATAGTTTAATATAAAGTTGATACGTAAGTATGCTTGAACGTCAGAAGATACTGAACCGGAGATGTAGTTTTGAAGATGGAAGTAAGATTATTTAAATAAATAATTTAAACAACAAAGTTTTCCGCCAAATGATTATAATATGTATTGTTTGTACTAACTGTCGCAGTAGATCCAAAACGTAAAATTATTAAAATTATTCCAAGCATAAAAATAATTCAGAATTCGACCAAGTCTGAAATTAAAATACTTGTAAAAATCGAAAAAGGGTACTGAAGAGATGTTATGAGTAAAAAAAAATATAAAAGTCACCGACGTGGAGAATGTGTTTGGAATAAATATCCCAAGTCGTTTGATATTTCTATGTTCGGGGACCCAGTTATATGGGGATTATCTCTGTGACCTTTCTACTTGGAGTCCGTTTCTATAATTCTCGGCTTAAACACAATAATTTCATTGGCCGATAGTGAGGTCGTTTTTAACACAATTTCGGTTATCGGATGTTTTCTGTTATAAGTACACCAGGTTGTATTAAATAATCATTCTACTTCGTATTATATTAGGTCTACCTAAACAATTGTACACCCTCTATTTATTACGACTTGTAGATATTTATATATTTGTTCTGTCTTAGTAAAAACATATGGTCCGTGTGTTATTCTGTTTCACCTAATCTCTCTCGTCTCGACACTATGTTTATTAATCGCATTCAACGTTTATACAGATGCCCATTTTATTCTTATTTCACGTCTCGAGCAATTATATGGGGCAGTGTATATAACGTCCTAGTATAGGACTCATTCATATGGGTTAAACTTTGTCTTGTCACGATTACTATTATTACTTTTTTAGAAATATTATTCTAAAAAGAAATATCTATGTATAGAATTGATAGGGTATATAATACTATATTAAATCCGGGCACTAAATATTTATTTATTTTTTTAATGACCTAACTCTTTCAGTTAGAAATCCAATACTAATTTTCAATAAATGATTGACTAACAATAACGACAATACAAAGTCAGAGGTCTCCGTAAAGGCGGGTGTAACGAAATGGCGTAACAAGATGAAATGCGATTGTGGTACCCCGCGTTTTATCGGTTGTTGATTTTTTTTCCGCGTCAAAATATGTTGTTCGATGGTGTTGTGAGACATTTTGGACTGATATTTTATATGCCTTTTTATAAACTGAATAAAGATTTAGAGAACATATCTATTAAGCTACATTTCAATGAAATTTAATTTGTATCTATTAATAATGCTTGGAGCAACAAATTCGTCAAATTTTCAAAATCAGTCGGTAACATTTGTCTAAAATTTTTTACATTGTCCAATTATTTGTAATGATATACACACACATATCAAAACTTAAAATCATGTTTATAATAATACATTTATTAAATGTAATGACATTAATTATTTTGTAAGATTTAATATTTTTATATCTTAATAAACGATTAAGTACGATGACAAGCCGTGCAAGAGACCGACGAAAATATTATTAAAAGGGTATTATAAAATTCCAGAGAATATTTTAATTTAAAGAAGGTCATACAGCCAATGTTTAAGGGATTTTGCATAAATAATTCTTGAAAATTTTAAGAAAAATGAAAATCCAATATTTTCATTATATTTTAATTTATTTTAAAAGTAATTAAAAATAGTTTTAACTCCGTATCGTTTTTTATTGTTATTTAATTGCAATATTTGTTAAAAAGACAGTTTTAAATTTTAGCAACTAGAGAATATAGTAAAAAAATTAAATGAAAAATGAATTATAAAGAAAAAAAACTATCTAATGACCTGTGTAGTTGGTTTTTAAATGTGCATAATTACAAGTTGTATGAGTTGTTGAAAAATCAATTTGTTTGAATTTTTTTAAAAACTATAAATCTTGAAAAAATAAATGTATTATTTAAATATGTTATAGGTTTTACTATTATAATTCACGTATAATAAAATTATAAGTTATAATTTTTTTTGTCCTTCTATCATGTTAGTAAGTTGATAAAAATAAAAATACTAATAATGCAAATATTTGATTGAAAATGTGTAAGTATGACGTTCTCTTAATATAATTAAGAATATTTAAAAAAAGTCTCACTCTATGGAGGCGTTAAAACTGCCGACACAAATGTATCATTAACCATTTTTCATTTGAACACACACTGGTAAAAGCATAAATATCTTTAAAACTATCAATATAAATCAGTCCTAATTTCACAGGTGGCCAATTTAAGTTTAGAGACGAGACAAAGACATATTTCTAGAAAGGTGTGTGTCTCCAAAATACATCTTTTAAAAGAAATATAAAAAAGGAAAATTTGTCATAAATTTTTTAAATTTTGACTATTACTTTTATAATTTATAAATTATTTGCCTATTAAAATACTCCTTCAAAACGTGGTAAATCATCAAAATTCTATTTTTATTGACTAAACTTTATTCTTCTGACTAAATTTATACCCCATTCCAAACATTCTCATCCCTGTTTAAGAACAGTAAAATATCTACTTCGAAAATGTTGTTGTACGAATCACCAAAATAGTTGTACTCAAACGGAACATAGATGGGGAAAAAATGAGTCGTGTTACTCTCAGAAAATATTTGCAGTCGGTATTGCCTAAAAACTCTTCGTATTTCAAAATCAAATTTGAGGGTAAATTCATTCTGGTTAATATTTCCACCTCATATTCAACTAGTTTATATTAATACATTATTCAAAAATGTATGGATAATAGTAGGTACTGGTTTGTTTACCCCCAAAATGAGTAGTAACAAGGAAATTTAAAAAAAGTATTCAGACAATAGCCCCTTATAACATTTATAATTCCCGCGTATAAACAAAGTGACTGAATTTTATTTTATTTTTATTTTGAATGTATAATTATATGTATAATAATTATAGTTTTATATTTTATTAAATAGCTTCATAGATAATAAGAAAAAACCGAGAATTATAAATATAAATATTTTTTTATTATATTTTTATTTTATAAATAATATGTAGATATTAGAAAAACGAATTTTGAAAATACAATTTAAAAGAAAAATGAATTAGTTAATGTAAATTAGTTGAGTTTATTATACTTTGACATTATTAGTATATAAATATGAATAATATTTTTTTTTCAATAGTATAGTTTTGAAGATGTAACAAATTTTTGGCATTTTACATAAAGGTAATGTGATGTTTTTCATTTCAATTTATTTAAAGATGCTTATAATAAGAACATCATTCTTTAATTTTGCATTACCACTGATCAAAGTTTTTTTAGAAAATTCTTTACATCTGAAGTCAAGCATTTTATTTTTTCATTAAAAAATATGACCAGTAAAAATATAATATATTCAGAATATATTTATTTTAATTATATTAAAATATTGTGAGCTTTTTTCATTTTTTTTAAAAAAAAAGATACGAACTGTAAGAATTATTTATTTTTATAGAAGATTTATTTATTACATTAAACAATTGATATATTATATTATTTACAAATATAAACAGAGTTAAAAAAAATATGCATATTAAAAATTTGTATTATCTAGATTCTACTAGTTTTACAATAATATTTTTAGTGTAGTATTTCTGGATAGACCAATATTCTTCTTATTTAGTAATAGGAATTTTGATATTGATAAATCCATCTGACGCTTTTTTTTTATTCTTAAAGTATTCTCATTAATGGCTGGTGTTAGACTAGATTCCAGTGACTAATTCTTTTTCAATTTTTGACAGGGAAGATTCAAACTAAGATTTTATAAAGAATATGTAACATATATATTATAAAATTTTTTTTTCATAATCCAAAATAACAAATTTATAAATTAAAAAAAAAATTGTTGGTGTTAGAAATATTTATTTACTAAGTTGTTGATTTTCTACAGTTTTTAAAGTTTACTAAAATTTTAATTATTTTCATTAATGATAAATAGCATCTAGTTACATATTAAAACACATGATATTATAGTATCCTCATATTTTATCAATTGAATTATATTATGAACATTTAGATATTTATAACTTTTTATAATGCTGTAATGTTGATTAGTAAGAAATAAATTTTAATTTTAACAAATTTTAATAACTGTTTAAAAATAAATGGTGTGACCTAATTTATGGTTTTAAGCACCAAAATGTTTTCTAAAAATGAATTTTCAAAATGGTTCTTGGTTATATAAAAAAAAATTAGAATTGTAGCGCACAGTTCTAGTAATTATTACAAAAAAAAAAAAAAAAATATACAACAGAATAAAAGTTATTGCATTTTTCATATCTTCGTGGAACACTCTGTAACGATACATTTTCACTGAGTCGTCACTTTATGTTTCTCTCGGTGTTTTTACTTAGGTAGGCATACGGTGGCACAGATTGCGAGATGCTTGTATATTTTCAAATATAACAATTGAGTCAAACATCTATACACGCTAGTCGAGTCAAAACATCTATACACATAAATATATCAATAAAATTAAACCATTAAATAACAATTCATATTTCGCGTAAACTCGCTGAAACTCGTACTACGCTTCACCTGTGGATTTAATAACTACCCTCCAAAATCAGGGTTACTCAGGTGAAAGTGTTTTTATATTTTACAATAATATTTTGGTCAATAATAATAAATCTTTGTCATCGTTGCTAGATTGTGTTTGATTGTGTTAGAGTTAAAACGAACGCAGGTCATAGTTTCTAGGACCTGTTTAAAATAAATTGGAAAACTTTATTTATATCAGTTTTACAACCTGGTTCTAAAAGCCGGTTAGTGTAATGGGAAATACCCAGTCGACTGCTCCTTAACTGGATAAGATTAGGTATAGGTATCGACGGTCCCTACGTTGAATAGGAGACGCGTTGCAACTCGAATAATATGTAGTGTCTGCCCGTAGAGCACGGACCGACCGAAGGACCAGTGACTGAGGGCCACACGATAAAATATAAAAATAAAATAAAAAAGTTCCCGACACTCTGTCAGGTAGGCAATCCAAATGATGTGCGCCGAAAACTATGTCGGATAGGCAACTTAACGTCTTACCATTTATTTTGTGAGAAGGCAACCTAACTTGCTAACACCGTATCATTAGTGAATAGGCAACTTAGTTTACGTATCGGGCACTAACACGTAACATGCAATGACTATGATAAAGTTACAAAGTAAAACGACGGGAAACGAACAAATAGAAAGGGAATAAGAATAATCAATAGAGACGAAGTGACAAATATAAGGAACGACAAAAAAATAGGATAATTTTTATACAAGAAAAAAAAATGTGTACTTAAAAACTACACTTAGCTGTTGTCGGCGATTGATTGAGTTGGTTCAGTGATCCGGTGAGCGACACAACTAGATAACGTTGACGGTCGATCTAGGTCTTACTTGAGCCTATATTCTGGCACCACTTCCGATCTCGGATGATTATTATTTGTATCCACAACACATGTGGAATTGATCGATGCGGTGAATAGCCAAAGTTCTAGTGAAGTGACAAAAGAAATCAAGGATGGTAAATTTCATAAACAAATAACTCGCTCGGGATGTATACAATTGATTGTTTATTTTTATTAATGAAAATTGTAAATAGGTACACTCATAAAATATAACGAGAAAAGGTAATTTAATATTATATATAAAAAATATAAAATTTAATATGAATTTAATACAATCAAGCAAACACTATTAATAAACTCATTCTAAATAAGATTTAATGGGAATGATGATTTTTTGATTTGATTTTTCAGTAAACTTAATTCAAAAGCTTATAGGTACGGGATGGGGAGCTAACGCAATTACGCTGAGAACAGCTACAATGGCTATTGTGTATAGTACAGCTAAATATGGA
Organism: Pemphigus obesinymphae; assembly: GCA_025469235.1. Classification (NCBI taxonomy): domain Eukaryota; kingdom Metazoa; phylum Arthropoda; class Insecta; order Hemiptera; family Aphididae; genus Pemphigus; species Pemphigus obesinymphae. Next base: position 6,381 of record JAIPRL010006321.1, read on the forward strand.
GCTCTAGTGTGGGTTAATAGCATACATGTGTTAAGAATAGACTTATAACTAAATAACTCAATGAGGGTTATCAGTTATACAGTATAGTCAACCATATAACAGTAGCTTCCGGTGCTGACGAATATAATGCCACCTCATATTCAGAGAGAAGAAGCTCTAGTTAATACCGTAAGAACATGTCTGCACCACAAAAAATCACTGTTTCAGATAATAAAAAAGAGACCGGTAAATAGACTAAAATCTAGAAAACCACTATGGCCGACACCAGACAACATAATTCGTGTAAATTTTTGTGGTAGACAAGCGTTGAATTAAGAGTGAACAAAGGAACTTGTCATAAATAAAGATCTCGTTATTAAACCTGGACATAAAATGGAAGGCTTTCTATTACTAATTGGGTATCAATTAGTCTGATTAGGACGAAACATGGAAGATATGGTTCTCTTTTGTACAAATTGCGCTATAGAGAATGTGCAAGATATGACTGCATAAAAACAGAACAAACTATGACTTAAATTAGGCGTGTTTTCGCGATTACTAAACTTTACTAAAGTTTATAAACAATTAATTTTGGTTATAATAATTTATAACCGATCAAATGGAATGGTTATTATGTTTGGTTATGGTTAAGGCAAAATAACAACCTGGTTTATCGCGAAAACACGCCTATTGTAAATTCATATCCTAAAAAACTATTTGAATAAGGAATTATATGTATACATCGAGTTACCAGGAAAGCGATAATATGGTTAAATGATCTTGATTTGGACTTGTAAATTATTAAATTTATTGTTTTACATATTTACATATTTATCTGTACGTTGACTTATTTTTTTATATTAATGACTAGTTATGTTATGTTTTATAATATTATTTTATGTTATAATCTTGTTAGTATAATATGTATTTGATACTTTAGCCATACGAAATAAATAATTAAATCAGATTTATCGTAATGTAATCCAAATTATTTATCATATCTCCTAGATTCATGAGGAGCATTAAAAAACTGTTCATCATCATAATCATCATTATCATCATTATTTATCATATCTTCAATAGTTCGTTATTTTATTTCTCCCACAATTATATTCAGTGGTTCGATTATTGGTTTAAATGTTTCACGAAAATGGTTTTCAGAATCTGCAATACCTCTTTCCATAGCCATAAATATATTTTTAATATTTTTTTTTTCGATTGTATTAAATTCGATAATAATTCTTTCTCCTCATTCATTTTATTAGTGAATTGTTAACTATACTATATAGAATAACTGGAAATGTGGGTTTAAGTATATATTTATATGATTATTATAATCGTAATATATCTATAATAGAAACGGGAGACTTTAGGCTAGTGTCCTTATTAAGCGTCACGTACAAAATACTAGAAAAACTAGTGTTAGAACGAATACAACCAGGTATAGATAAATTAGTCCCTATAGAGCAAGCTGGATTTAGAGAAAACCATAGTTGTACAGAGCAAGTTATGGCAGTCACTACAATTATAGAAATGGGCTACCAAAAGAAACTAAAGACCAGTGTCACGTTTGTTGACCTATCGGCAGCCTATGATACAGTGTAGAGACAAGGATTAATGTACAAACTTACTAAGGCAATAAATTGTAGAAAAATTATTGAGTTGATTAACAATTTGCTTACAAACCGCCTACTATGAGTGTTCTTAGACAATAAAAGAAGTGGATGGCAGAAAATTAACAACGGGCTACCACAATGATCGGTATTAGTACCAATACTATTCAATTTATACATGAGCGACCTACCAAAAATTTAGGGTACCATATTTCAGTTGACGATGATATTGTGATAGCCTACCAATCAATGGAGTTGGCAGATTGTGAAAGAGTGATGACTAAAAGACTTAACCATCTTGAATACATACTTTTAAAGATGGAGACTCAAACTAAACCCAAATAAAACGGAATTATGTGCATTCCACCTAAATAACAAACAAGCTAGTAAAACGCTAGACATAAGATTTGGTCATGTACAATTACACTACAAATTCATTCCAAAATACTTAGGTATAACATTGGACCGAACATTTTATTTTAAGAAACGCATAGAAAATACTGCTAAAAAGGTAAAATCTCGTGTGTATCTTATCCAGAAGCTTGCAGGTACAGAATGGGGAGCTAATGCAATAATGCTCAGTACAGGTACAATGGTTATTGATTATAGCACAGCTGAATATGGATTCCCCGTGTGGATCAACAGTGAACACGTGACTCGAATAGACTCTGAACTCAACAATGCAATGAGGATTATTAGCGGCACTGTATAGACAACCCAAACACCATGGCTTCCAGTGCTAACAAACATATTACCACCTCAAATTCGGAGGAAAGAAGCTCTTGATAGTACTGTAACTTCATGCGTAAAATACAAATAGTCACTACTATTCCAAATGTTAAGAGAGAAACCAACAAATAGACTAAAATACAGAAAAGCACCTGTCTTAACAGCAGAGAACTTAATTAAAACACAATTTTATACTAGTAAATCATGGAATGAAGAGTGGGCAAAGACACATGTTATAAATAAAGATCTTATTACTAGACCCGGCCAAAATATGGAAGGCATGTTACTACCAAGGAAACAGTGGTCAACAATTAATAGGATCAGCAAAGGACAGAAAAGATGTAGATCTTTATTATTCAAATGGTGCTACAAGAATAGTGCAGTTTGTGATTGTGGGCAAGTAGAACAGACCATGAAACACATTGTAGAATCATGTCCCAGGAGATCATTTGAATAAGGGACTGTTGGAATCCACCAAGTTACCAAAGACGCAAAATAATGGATAAAAGAACTTGACTTAGACTTAATAATTACTATTATTATTTTTTTTTTTTTACATTATTTTATTATTTATTTTATTCTGACAACTATGTGTCTAAAACTAGGACGATCTGTTCTGTTTTATTATATTTTATTATTGGTTACAATCATAAATTTTATAGTGTATTAGTGTATTATGTGTTTGATATCCATGCAATACGAAATAAATAAAAAATATGAATATTATTTCTATTTAATAAATGTATGAAAACCACACCTATATCTTCCATTATTTATTTCACTAATTTTATCAATAATAACGAATCCAAAATCATGATGATTCCATCAAAAATGAGATATTTGACGAAATTCTGAAAAATTCATATATGCAGAACAGTTATCATTGAAAATATGTTGTAAATTTGAATAGTTCTGTTTATTTACATAATACCAGAAAATTAAAATTATCTCTTAACTAACTGTTTCAGTATTTTTAAAGGTAGTTGAGCTAAATAAAATATTGAGCTAGCACCTAAATGTCTACCCATACTAAAAAAAAATCGCAAATAGGTGATGGATTATCAGAAATAACGTCATCGAATATAAATACTGAATTTTGTTTTATTAAATTTGGTTTAACCAATTGATTGGAATTTGTATATGTAAATAAATTAATACCATTAAGGTCATCAATTATTTTATTTTAACAGAAGATATTTTTCCTGTTTAGGTGTTTTTGTCTATAAATAAATATTTTAAAATTTTTATTCATTTATATGAATAATGAGATAAAACATTTATTTTTCCTGGTCCAGAAGGTTCTACAATTATCTCACGTATGCTACCAGATAATAGCGAACCATGTATTGAAATGATTTAATTTGATTTCTTTTTTATTTTGCGTATCTACGTTATTATGGTTATTTTATCAGTCTGCTCGATTAAACGAATTTTATATAAATACTGTAAATATTTTACTAATTAATCAGTTATAGGAAATGTGTTCAATTTATAAATCTAGGACGATAAAGACTTGTAAAAGTTTCTTGAAAAGTGTATTAAATTAACTACCATTTGAAACGCATGTACCAAGCTGTCAATTTTGTAGACGGGATACAAAATTAGGAAAAAATTTGTCTCGTGGAGAAAAAGGTATTAATCCATTAGATTCAGGATGTTGAGATCGTAATATTGTGTATTCAAAGACTAGTGACTTAAAATCTAGATATAAAGCAGATAAAATATTAGAAAATAGTGCTTGGGAAAAAGTATTTTCAAAGAAAATTTTAAAAGAAAAAACAGTTACTTAGACGGTAAAGAATGCTATGAAAGATGAACAAAAAATAGGTATACCTAGGTAATACCTAAAAGAAAATCAAAAAAGAATAATAATAGAATAGTATTATGTCCAAACCAGTTAATGGTGTTCTACCATTTATACCTATGCTTGCTATATTATCAGCGTTAGGTAGTTTAGCTTCAGGAAACTCATCTGTATATGATACTATAAAGAATTCAATAAAAAAAAGTTAATGGCTTATATCTAAATGTTCTTGTTGGAAAAAAGTTTGTACTTAAATAGAAAAAGTTAAATTAGTAAAAAAAAAAATTATTATGAAAAAAACTAATTGAAACACTATTAGATAGATCACTTACAATTTAAGATAGTATAAATTACGCTGCAAAATTAAAACTAATTATTTTCGCGGAGTGTTTTCACTTGATGATTAACCAAAAAAAAACTCTATGATATTGAATATACAGTTGTAAACTTGGATACATCATCAGGTGATGGGGGTCATTGGATAGCATATCATAAATACAAAGACATTTTTATCTACTTTGAGAAATTTTATGAATCTGCCAAACATTTCTGAAAATCAAAAAAGAAGTACAAAAATCAAATATTAAATTTGATATGTGGGTAATAAACATGATTTTAAATGTCACATTAAATGCAATAATAAAATAGATTTTAATGTTGAAAACCATTTTAGCATCGGTATTATGATTTTATAAACAAAATTATTTTAGTTCACATGGCAGAATTTATCGGTCAAAGAGAATAGTTAATGTAAATCATATTAATTCTATAAAAGTAATGTGATATATTACATAATGCTCATTCATTAACAGCAATCCCTCTCATTTAATTTTCGAATTTTTCCCGAGCGGAAAAACAAGAATAAAAGTGGTAGAAAGACCAGCAAACCTATTTAATTATAAGTGGAATACGTCAAATATGCTCTTAATAAATATAAATCAATTCATAACTTTGGCAAGAAATTAATAGTTGTTTTAAGTATTAGAAACTGTTGATCTTAAAAATGGGTTTGCAATTTAGTAATAATGTTAATATAGAGATCCCACAACTAAGTAAATTAACTAGTATTAAAACTGGTCCACATCCATCAGCATCAAAAAAAATTCATAAATTGACAATTAAAAGAAGAGCAATTTAAAAAGCTAAGGATAAAATTGACAAAAAAATGCCTGAGAGTGATATTTTAGATATTGTTTCTAATTTCTTGATAGATTCAAAAATAAATGATATACCCATCCATATGTCCCATATACGAGAATATATAAAAATAATGATTAAATATAAATATCAGTTTAACAAATAGATATGTTTATCATTCTATGTCACATGAATGTTTTTTTTTATTATAAAAAAAAAAGAATATGCAACAAATGTTAAATTCTCTAATAATGGGTTATCTTTTCTCTTTGAGCAAATTTAATTAAAAATAAATTTAGTTGTAGTAGACAGTACCCATTTTCGTGTAACTAGTTCACTAAAAGGATATTTGTCATGCAAATATTGTTATTTAAATGTATGCTGAAATTTACATTGAGCTTCAAGCATTACAAGTACTATAGGTGCTTTAGTATATGCATACCATTGGAACGTTGGTTGGGTTTTTTTGAAGATTTAAAAAAAAATTTAGTTAAATCTCAATTGGAATTAATTTTAACAATAAGATGTAATGTATGATGTAAGATGTAAAGGACAAGAACCCTCTTTTAGTTAAAACACCTAATTTTGCAACTTCCTGACGGGTAACTATTAGTATGGAAAGACCCGCATATTAGTGTGAACGATGGAAAAAAATTAAAACTATTTAAATTTTTAGAAAAACCTATTTATTCTTTTCCGAAAATTTGAAATATATGAACATCCCAAATAAGGAACTTCAAAAAATGTCGTATGAAGTAGAAAAACTGCTTCAAAATTATAAAAACCACGTCATGTAATAATAAGTTTAGAGAAATCACGAAAAAATTATTTGAAAAAAGATTGTAGCATGTTTAACCACTCTAATTTAAGAAATGTTAAAGTATTTTTTAATTCAGTAATTTATCCGTATGATAATCTAAATTTAGATTTTAGCAAAACTATATTTTTATTATTATATAAAATGAATTCATAATTCCAAGATTCATATTATGAAATTGAAAAATTGCATCCGTTATTAAATCCTTCAAAACTTATGTGTGTGACAGTATCATCAATATATCGTATAGTACTTGAGGCCACAGAAAATTTAACTAGTGTAACAGCTTATTGCTTGTTAATTCATGATCGTATTATTAAATATGATGTACCTATAACTATATAAATTAAAAATCTTGTATAATGTATTATTCCTTAACAAAAATATATAATTAATAATATAATTATTATCCTGTTTGTGTATATATTTTATAAATGTATTTAAAAAAAAATGTTTTTAGTGTGTACATAATACTGATGGTGAAAATTTGATAGCGATACTGAAAATTATTCTTACTGTGAAATTAAAATAAAAGGATAAAAAAATATTCAGTTAATTCGTTTTTACGTTTGAGTTAAAAATGTTATAAGAGGTTAATATTCGTCTATACTACTTAAATTTCCCTGTAACTACTAATTTTAGGTATAGAATGAACAAATACTTACTACTATGAGTTTATTTTAATTTAAGTTACAAAATTTAATTTTAAATATATTTTTAATCCTTAAAAACGTATATAGTTGTAAATTTAAATCATCTAAGGACCCACTAAAATATATCTGAACATTTTCTTAAAAATCTGTCACACCCATTTAGTAGGAGTTTAGTCACATACACATGCACAGAAAAATTATTTATGTATAAAAATATATTATGTAGTTTAAATTATTTGTCTAATATATAAATATAAATACACGTCTTGTTATTAACTATGTGTCTAAATATCATCAGACATTATTCGTTAGTAGAAGAAGAACCACCCATTACCTCTTGACACTTTCTTCACTATTTAATAGACATGCAATATTACGGCGTTTTTATTCAACCATATTTACATTGTTTAAGAAAATCTACGAATATTTGGACAAAATAAGTACGTGGGGAGTACATTTTTGATGAACTACCAACAAAAGGGCTTTAGTATACGATTACTCATGAAATTATATTAATTACGTTACGATCGTTTCGTTGTTATGATTGTATGACAGTGACTAAAAGATACAATGACCCATATAAGTATATGTAAGTATATGTAATGTATATATAAGTAAATCTAACAAATAATTTATAGAATATTATAAGTAGATTAAGATAAATAATCACCCCACTCAAGTCACTAAAGATTAAATATGCCGCGTATTCTCAACTGATTAGAATTATGATGTTCGATTTTATTTTGACATGCGTATAATATTACGTTTTAATACAACCCTTAAAATATCAGCCAATAATATTCAATTTTAATATGTCATGTTTAAAATACAACGCTTTAACTATAAACTGTTCAATTAACAAATAAAAGACTCCCTTCCATTACTCAAACTAGTTTGGACGGACAGCCTTTCTTATCTAGTTTATAAAAGGGACTGCAAAATGGATATCGGCACCTCAGTCTTATTCTTCAGAGTCAGACAATACACTTGTACTCTCTCTCAATATATACATTTTTTAAGCAAAATAAGTAAAGTAAAAGTTTTCTAATATAAAGGTTTTGAAAGGAAATTAAAGGATTTTCTAAGAAGTTTTGAAATGCGTAACGAAAAACTATATTTTATAAATGAATACCAAAAATTGTTATAAATTAATACAGAACAAATATACTAATAATAGTTACCTACAATATAGATGATATATAATAATATTTATAACTACCAAAGTATCATAAAAGTCCAGAAAATTGAAATTCACACAAAAAATTTACCATACCACTATTGACGTTATATTTTTTATTCTCCATATAAATTCTAATAGTAATACTTCTGTTATATACACTGACGCACCGTTCAGAATCGTTTTCTCGAAAGAAATGATATACTTATATTATTGCTTTAAAATAATTCAATATATTCACCCAACAATTGAAGTGCTTCCACTCCTTACTGACCGGCTTTTTTTAAATTTTAGATTCTGAGTGTAGTGACATAAAATGATGCGTTCTTTTAAATTTTTGTATGTATTAATGAAATTGATACGTCAATAAGGTTGTTTTTGATATTCACAGTAGTTGTCCTAAGAGTCAAGGAGAAAAAGCCAAAAATGATTAACAATTATTACAAATCTGCCGAAAATAATAATACTCCCTACTTCGTTTAGAATCGTTTTTCGAATGTGATGATTTATTTTTGATTTTGTGTCCAAAATAATAATAATATACTATCCTATCCGAAAGCCGAATTTATAAATGAACGGTTTTTTTAATATTGAGTTTTAATTATTCAAATGTATTATAAAGTTGAGGAATGGTATACATTTTTTTAAACAGTATGAACTAGCCAAGTTTTTCTGCGTCTCACTCCAATTCAGGTACTGCAGTATGTAAGTATATCCTCATATTTATTATAATATTATATATTACTATAGATCGATTTAATCGTAGTTATTAACGAAATTATATAATTATTATAAATTTTGTTTGATGTAATATCAAGAGCATCGGGAACTAGCTGGAAGGTTATGATTGTTAGGTCCTCATTTCTGTCGACTAAACTCTGGACGATAATGAACTGATCTATGAACTTGGATACCTTGTTATAGGCTTTTTCAAAATCACTTAATTTGAACAATGAATGTCGAATTGTCATTAACAGCACGTACCAGATCTTGATCGATTCCATCAAATCGTAAAACAGTTTACTCGACCAAATATTCACTAAAGGCCAGAATTTATGATGGACAAAGTGCGTAACCTCTAATACCTTTTCCAGTTTCATGTCTGGTATCTTTAATATTTTCTTTTTAGATGGTTTTGGAATTTTTGATACGTCCTCTTCGCTTATCGTGCTGGTTTCCTCATATACACAATCTATGTCTTCAAAAGCACTATTGGATTTCTCATTAGTATTCCGTATAGCTTTTTCTAAGTTACTAATATTAACACTAGCGATGTCGTTACGAAATATTGGCACGTAATTTCCGCGTAAGACCACAGGTTTTTCTAGCCACGAGATCACGTTTTTTAATTCATCTTGTTCGTATGTATACGTTTTATTGATTGCATATTGTAATTGTTTCACTTCAGTGAAACGTTTTTGATATTCCTTTAATTGTCGATCACACGGTAGCAATTTCTTAATTTTTTCCAGTTCGACGGCAATTTGTTTATACTTTTCATCGGGAGACATTCGTTCGTAGTATAAAACGTCCGTGACTGATTTGGATTCTTCCAATTCAGTTTCTGTGGTAATCTTCGATTCATTTTTATCCTTCAAATCTTGTCTGATTAGTAGAACAATAATTAAAAAGAAGGGACCTATAAGTGGAACACTTTGAAAAAAATTTACTATTATTGAAAACATTACTAAAAAAAATGTGTGTACACTATTCTCGAAATAAAATAATTTTACCTAACTCCCACCAAAAAAAAAAAAAACAACTATATAATATGTGTATGAGTACTATGACGATAAAACACGTTTGTTGATCTCTATCTTATTGAAACAAATGGAATATAGTATACAATATGTATTTGTAATACTCAAAAATACGTTATAAATATTTCCAATGGATGTATAATAAATATATCAGGTATGTATTAATATGAGGCAATGAAGTAAATTATAATAATATAGAAATATCCAATTTAAGTATAACACCAAATTCTCATTTAAATAATCTGTGTATACTATGCGACGTTCTCAGCTAATTATATTATAACTAAAATAAACGATTCTAATCTGCCACACGTACAATATGATATTTTATAAAACGATTCAATTTTCAACCAATAATATTCGATATTTATAGGCCGCGTTTGCAATACAATGCTGTAACTATCAGCTGTTCAATTAACTAACGCAGAATACCGTTCCAGTACTCAAACTAATATGGACAGGCGGCCACTTATATCTAGTTTATATAAGGGATCGCAACATGAGAATCATCTGCTATCTTGTTCTTCTTAGTCAAATTATACACTTGTACCCTCTCTTATCCACGTTAGCAAGCCAGTTTGATGTCATAACAAGAGTATGAGAGAAGTTTATTTTTTTTATGACGTATTATAGGTGAGACTCATTCTTCCTTTATTTTTACCTATTAAACGTGTACGTACTGGTAAAACTACGTACGGTTAAACCTTACAGACAGCGAGACACTGTTTTCCTATCTTACTCCAGGTGCATTGTCGAATATGTCGTCAGCTATATTATTATAATACAATTTATCTTGTTTTTTCATTCAACCAAAAACTTATATATATTCTATAAAAAAAATTATATTTTAGTAAATATTTATATTTTAAATGTACTTAAATATTTATGCTTATATTATATTTTAAACTATCCATCTTTTTATCATCTCTTTTTTTTTCTTACACAATGATCGATATAATTCAGAGTTATAAATTATTATTATTATTAAAGATGGCCTGCTTGCATTTTGCTACACTTGCTAATCATACTCTGAATTAAATTGATCAAGACTGTGATGACTTGCTAAAAATAGTTAAGCTTGAAATTAATATCTATTTTATTCAGTGAAACATAAATTTCCATTGTTGTATTTATTATATCACACAGGCGATTGCCATGGTAAGTATTCATCGAATTCACTTAATACCTTTCTATTTAGTATATCTCATTTGCGTGTGGGAAATTTTATAATCTTCGTATAGTAACGCAGACCCACCAAAATTTCAATAAAAGGTAAGTAACGTGAAATATCTAATGATGCACAATTAAATAATACTACGAATTAATAACAAATAAATTAACAATATAATATAATGTTATTTTTTTATTATATTATTAAAACTCTCAAAAGTAAAAACAGAAAAGAAAGTATAGATATGACATGTAATATTCGTATACACTGTTTCATGTAATTTGTTTTTAGGTTTACGCAATATATTTAAACAATAAAGTGTGTGTACATAATATACGCCCCAATACACCACTGAACATACCTACATTCATATAAAACTTAATATTTAATTTGCCTTATTCCCATATAACCTAGATGAGTAAAATCCTGATATGAAAATGCATAGATAATGACTGCACCAAATGACAAACGCCGTTACGACACAAGACCACAATATAGTTAGATATACATAGTTAATGGTTCAAACTAGTTTTCTCCACCATGAAATAGAATTTACAGGGTGTATTTTTCTCCGGAGAAGGAATAAAATACAACTACGCGTGAGTAAATAGTGCAGCGAACCGAAGCGTGGCAAAAGTACATCTAATAAAAACTCACTCGACAAAAAATTATTTGATAACGATACGTCACCAAAACAAAACCACTTTATCATACTACCAACATAACATTTTCACACAGTTATTTACTATCTACCATTGGTAATTGGAAATTATAATTGATATTATTGTAATAATATTTATTATCAATGTTGATATTAAAACCAAAATAAAATAAAATAAATATTAAATATATGATTGATTTAATCAAATACGGTGAATCAAAGAATTTTTTCTTAAATACGGTCTGTAAAAATATTTATATCTTGTTAACTATATACACATAGGAGACCGCCCCTATTCACTCATCAACGCCCAGACCAAACCGCTGGGTCTAGAGACTTGAAATTTCGTACAGAGGTTCCTTAAGCAATGTATGGGTACACTAAGAAAGGATTTTTCAAAATTCGAATTCTAATGGGGTAAAAGGGGGTTTTTTAAAAGTTTGTATACATTTTATATAGCTATATATGTATTTTTTTCCTGACTGTTGATCGCTGTTTATCAGTGTAATGATAGTGCTAATAGTACGTGGAATTCACAATTTAATAATAAATATAAAATAATATAATAAATATAAAACCAGTCGAAATTATCAGCGACCCGCGATTGCAACACACAATAGTACCGGCGGGAGACGGTCAAAGTACAAAGATAACGTGAAATGGTGAATACGTGCTGGGTTCATTTACTGTCAATCGTAGACCATACTCCCCCCCCCCCCACTGATCGATCAGCCACCATTGTCGCCGTTATCGCGTTTCGTGTAACAACAATCTCTACATTGATGTTACATCAATGTAGAGATGTGTAATTCTGTTAAGTGTATTAAGTATATCTGTATGTATGTAAACCAGGGCAGTGACCAAGCAGCGTTTGCGATAGAAAACCAGAAGGATGAGATTACAATGTACGAAAGTGGTAGGTATATCAGCAGTGCCGAAGCATTATGGAGAATATTATTATTTTCCATTCATGAACGATATCCTACGGTTTTTCATCTAGCCGTACACATTGAGAATGGTCAGCGAGTATACTTCACCCCTAATAACTTGGCAGAGAAGCTCAATAATCCTACTAAGACTACGCTTTTAGTATTTTTTGAGTAATGAAAAACTGACGTTTTCGCAAAAACCCTCCTTTATTCAGAAGTGCCTTCTTACTTTGTATTTAAGAATAATAAGTTTCAAAGAAAGAAGCAGGGAAGGAATGTAGATAGCTGGCTAACCGTAAAGAAGGACGATGCATTAGGAAGAGTGTGTACTATCCATCCACACAATACTGAATGCTACTATCTTCGTATGTTTCTTCATGAAATTAGAGGACCAACATCTATTTTAGACCTAAAGACTGTTAATGGCATCCTCCATAATACATTCCAATCTACCTGTAATGTGTTAGGTTTGCTTGAAGATGATAATCACTGGAACAATACGTTAAATGAAGTTTCTTTGAGTGATTTTCCTTCCAAGCTGCGCGAACTATTTACAGTGATGTTGGTATTTTGTCAACTATCGGATCCTTTAACTCTTTGGGATACACATAAAAATAATCTTTCAGTGGATATTATCCGACAAATGGACAGACATTTGCAAGGTGATGCTGACCAAAAAGATGAGGCTCACAACAAATGTTTGATACAAATTGAAGATGCAGTGCTTGCTGTAGGAGGTCAGAGTATATCAAATTATGGGCTACCTTAGCCAACAAGGACAGAAAATAAATTTGAAAACATAATCTATCAGAGAGAGATAAACTACGACCTGAATACCTTGGCAAAAGTAGTAGTGAGCAACGAGGACTTACTGAGGAATACAATGTCTATAGTCGGATAATGCACAACATTAAATCAGATACTGGAAATTTTTTTTTTAAATGCTCCTGCAGAAACGGGAAAAACTTTTCTTATATACTTGCTTTTAACAAAAGTAAGGAGTTATCGCAGTATTGCTTTGGCTGTTGCATCTTCTGGAATTGCTACTACGCTTTTGGAGAGAGGGTGGACGGCCCACTCAGCATTCAAACTTCCTCTCGATCTCATTAACATAGAAATACCAATGTGTATTATACCAAAACAAAGTAATATAGCCAAAGTGCTTTGCAATTGTAAGTTTATTATTTGGGATGAAAGCACTATGACGAATAAAAGAGGTTTTGAGGCACTTGATAGATCTCTTAAAGATATAAGAAATAATAATGAAGTGATGCGAGGAGTAATTGTTCTTTAAACTGGAGACTTTAGGCAAAATCTACCAGTTATACCAAAAGAAAGTCGAGCAGATGAAGTTAAGGCTTGCATAAAAGCTTCTTATTTATGGTCTTTAATAGAACCACTTTCTCTCAACAAGAATATAAGGGTCCACCTGGTGATGTCACAGCTGGAAAATTCTCTGAACTTCTACTCAAAATAGAAGATGGAGATTTTCCCGAGTTAGCTGGGAAGTTGGTTATCACTAGGGATTTAGGTTTAGTAGTTACAACACTACAAGAACTTACAGTTCAAATTTATTCTGATATTGCCGATATAAAAAACAAATCGATAGATTAGTTATGTGAGCGCGCTATTTTGACCCCCAAAAATGACAGGGCAGCTGTGATTAATGAAATTCTTCTTAAATCATTTAAATATAAGTCTATAGATATGGTACTGAAGACAAATGACGCAGTTCACTATCCTGTGGAGTTCCTCAACACACTTAATCCCCTTGGCTTTTCAGCACATAAGTTAGTCCTTAAAGTAGGAATTCCAATTATGCTGTTGCGAAATCTTCATCCACCCAAACTCTGCAATGGTACTAGTCTGTGCGTGAAAGCACTCCAAAACAATGTCATTGAGGCAACAATAATTACAGGTTGTGCTCAAATCAACGTTTATACCACGTATACCACTTTTATCATCAAACTATCCATTTAGAAGACTGCAGTTTTCTATCAAGGTATCTTTTGCAATGACTATAAATAAGTCGCAAGGGCAGTCGTTGAAGATAGCAGCGATTGACTTGAGTGATAACTGCTTTACACATGGGCAATTTTATGTGGCATGCTCCAGAGTTAGTACACCTACAAGCTTAGTTATTTTGCCCCAAACGGGAGAACAACCAATGTAGTCTATAAGGAGGTGCTATAATAATAATAAAAAAATAATAACAATATTCACAGCCTATAAATATATGTTATCAATGAATCTAATAGTGCTATAAGAATTAACACACACACACACACACACACAATTAAATTGTGAATTCCATGTAATATTAGTACTATCAATACAATTAAATTAAACACTAACACTTGGTCTATGAAAATGCCAAAAAAGAAACTAACACACAGGCAATGCCGTATCGGGTCAGCTAGTTATTTCATAAAAGCAATTTGTATTATATAGTAATTTTTAGATATAAGTAAAATATAGTATATAGATATAGTAAAATGCTTAAATATAACTTAAATTATAATATAATGTTATATAACTTATTATAGTATATTACATTTAATATTTTTACAGGATTGTCCCGGTATTTTATCCCGATCATTTTTATCCAGTATTTCAAGTACCAGCACAGAATAGGATAATATGTACTGCATATGTTCTACACATAGAAATTCCAAAAATATTCTGGTAGAAATATATTTGTTACCTAAACTGTTATATTAAAAAAATTAATTTACCGAATTATATTACAACCGAACATTTTTTTCGTAGAAAATAATTATAGACCATAACTATTAGACTACAAATGTATTATTACAACATTTAAATTCTACTCAATATATATATATAAATACTATTATTTTGGTAAAATATTCTCAAATAAATTAAGTTCTAATAAAAATGTGTACATAAAACAATATTTAAAGAGAAAATTAAATGTATAGAAAGTAACATTTCCGACAATATATTTAAACAATATATTTAAAGAAATTATTCCTATCGATAAATATTTTTTCAAACCATAAATTGTTTAGAAAAATGTTCTGATAGAAAATGATATCATATCTAGTGTAGACAAATTATGTGATATTATTGTATGGTTTTCCCAACGAACCAATATTTATTATAGTGTAAATATTTACACAGAATATTCTGTGATATTTATTTATTTTCTATGATAAATGATAATATTATGAATAATTAAAATCACAAATAATAATAAAATCGCAACGTTAATCATGGTTTAGGAAATCTGATCCAGGCTTAGGACAGGTAGATAACTAGTAATCAATTATATATTTTATTAAAGGCACGGCGTAGACAATCTTCTTTACACCGTGATTATGGGTTATATAAGGTAATATATTGTAGTAGTAACTGTTAATAATTAACAAAAATTTAGCTTAATGTTGAAAACCGTCAACACTTAAAAAAATTAAATATAGACACATATCTATATAATTATGAATTCCAGATAATCTAATTTATAGGGATTCATACATTAAAAAAAAAACAAATAAACCATAAATATTTGCATATTGTATTGCTTCACAATTCTATATGCAAAAATCAACTGCCATATTTTTATCCACAGAAGTATTTTAAAATAATTTTTAAATATTTAAACTTAATTTTATTATTAATTATTATGACTGTACCTAGTATCCAAAATATTTTGATATAACTGATATAACTGTCTGGTGTAAGGGTTAAAACATTTAAAATGTATACATTAATTTTAAAGTTGTTAAATATTTATTAAGATTTTTTACAGATAAGAAACTAAATATAATTTTAGTTAAATATTGTGGTTTAAGTGAAGAAGGTTTGAAACCAAATTTAAAAATGTGTTCTTTTCCTTTTTGAATTATTTTCCAAATCATAAGTCTGGATATGTAAATACATTATAAACTATAATACAATATAAGAGACTTAGGTACATTATAATATTTAAAATCACTATTATTCAGGAGTATTTGTAAAGCAATGTTAAGTACTAGTTCAATAGCACAGATCGTACGGAATTTAAATTAAATTAAATTTTATTCTTTACTATGAATCAAAAATCATATAACGTCATGTACGATGTATCTAATACTGAAGGTAATCATTTATTGAAAACAATATTAACGCATACCATTTTATCAAGTAAAATTTCAGAGATTAGCTTGTATAATGCTTATTATATTATGTATACAATTATTTAGGTATTATATGGACTATTTTTATATAATGTTTAACTAAAATAAAACAGAAGTTCCTAACAAATATTTTATTATTTTAATTGTTTATTAAATTTATAATATTTTGTATTTTAAAATAAAATTACAATTATATAAAAAAATTATGTAAGAAAAAATATTATTTGGTTATAGGAGTACAATCATAAATAAAAATTGTTTATTTATGGTTAACGGAATTAAAAATATGTTACCCCAAATTTACTGTCTTCATATATCTAATGGGATATATACTAAAATAAAGCTATGGAGAAGTTAAGTTATTAGTTGCAGCTAATTAAAAACAATAAACATGAAAACTGTAAGTTATTTTTGCTCGACAATATTTTACAATACTATATAACATTCTCTTTAAAATAATCTACTATGTAAACCATCATATGTACATCACATCTACTATTTAAATTTATAATAATAGGTATACATTTATAGTAATATGTAATGTTTGGACTAAATCCGACATAAATTCCATAATTTAACTGCAGTATATATAATAAAAGTGCTATAAGTATTTCCTATTAGATAAGCAGAAAAAACAAACATGGGTATAGAGTCATATTAAATTAAACTTTTCAACAAATATATTACTTAATATTCTTATGTATAGTTATTTCAATTGTAATTTTTAAATGTTTATTAAATATATTTGTTTGCACAAAACTATGTTACTCATATGTAGAATATTTAAAATTTTTACTCGTCTACTTCAGATTAAAATGATATCTCTATTTTTATATTTTATATTTTATTTCATTAAGATTTTGATTGTCTTGTATTTTGTATGTACCTCTCTATATAAATGTCAATCTAAATTGTATGTATTTCTAACGGTTGAACTGTCTGTTAAATAAATAAATTATTATTATTTAAAGTGTGAATGTTTTTTTTTTTTTTTGTTTACTGAGTTAAAATCAAATGTATGTG
Organism: Pemphigus obesinymphae; assembly: GCA_025469235.1. Classification (NCBI taxonomy): domain Eukaryota; kingdom Metazoa; phylum Arthropoda; class Insecta; order Hemiptera; family Aphididae; genus Pemphigus; species Pemphigus obesinymphae. The sequence continues at coordinate 23,973 of JAIPRL010006321.1, forward strand.
ATTAAATACGTTATTTTATTTTAATAAATATGACGATACATGAATTAAAAAGGAAAAGTTATATAGGTAATATACAATATATAAAATAACCATGGCTAGGCATTGACGAGTTAAAAGTTGAAATTAAGTTAAAAAGTTAAGTTAATTTTAATTAAGTTACTTAACATGTTACTTTTTTTCCAAATTAATATCTAACTTAAAAAGTTACTTTTTTTTATATTAAATTTACCGTGTTAACTTCAAGTTAACTTTATACAAAAGTATCTAAATTAAGTTAAATTTGCCTCAAGAACAATGCAAAGTTTTGAATGAAGATTTTACTTTTTAGTACCTATAAGCAATTTTAGTAGGTACCTACAGTAGCATGTACCAATGTAATCGATAAGAATCGATGCACACGCCACGACGTTGGCGGTTCACGAAATTATAATGAAAAATAACTTTTATATAGAATACATCTACCTAGTATACACTGAAATACAGATACCTACAGCGGCTATATATTTATGTAACTACCTACGTGTATACGCAATTTTAGTAGGTACCTACAGTAGCATGTACCTATGTAATCGATAGGAATCGATGCACCAGTAACACACACGACACGACGTTGGCCGTTCAGGAGCGTCTAAACAGAGACCTGCACCGTATTTTATAAGCATGCGCGTGGTTACAAAAAAGATAATAAATAATTGATATCAGAGTCCGTGATATCACCACAGATATATTTATAATCTTATATAATATATATCTGTGTAGAATACTATATGTTATAATAGGTACATATCTGTGTATAAAATAGCTTTATATTATATTATTATATTTTTAGTATAGACCTATTAACTAAGTTGATAACGATTACTATATATAGTAGAGTGGTTTTGCCTGTATTCTTAATATATAAATATTTTTATTAAAAATTCAACAAATGTATTAAATTTAGTTGAGATATTTGTATTGTAACTTATTAGTTATTAGTATTAATAATATTATGCATAATGTACAAAATAAGCAGATTATTTAAAAATATAATCTAAATCATTAATATACCTATCTAATAGAATAAATATAGTGTATACTTACATACACCTCTTAAAAACTATTTTCAAATAGATTGAATTTGGGAAAAGGGATGAACGGGGGGAAAAAAAAGTAAAAATTGTCTACGGAGTTATTATGAATGTTGAAGATCAGGTGTCCATAAAGAAATAGAGAATCCAAAAACATCATTTAAATATTTAAATCGCAAAAAAGTAAAAAAATTAATCAAAATTGTACAAGTCATGTCAAATTATTTGAGCCTTTACATAATGGTAAGTGTATTATGACTTTTTATAAAGAACATTATGGGCATAAGGAAAACCAACTTCAACATATTAAACTACCGATTGAAAAAAAAACAAGAAATAGCAACTAATTTATTACAGGGCGTAACATTTGAAAGAGTATTGAATAATTTTAGAGAAAATAATGGAGTTAGTTTGAAAAGAGAAGATTTAATTACACGAGCAGGTCTTCACAACATTAAACATAAATATAATTTAATATTGAAACATGGTCAATTCCATAATAATGATGCAACAAGTATTAACATTTCGGTTGAATACGAATCGGTCGGTACGAATGAAATAGGAAGGACAAAATAAACCCATTATAAATTATAAAAAACAAGGTAACTATTGTTTTAATTAATTTTAGTAAAAAATGTAGATATATAAAACAAATATGTAAGTTAATAAATAAATTTAAAATGTATTGTAGGTGTAATAGATGTAAACAATATATTGGATCCAAAAGATTTCGCATTATATTGATGGACCCAAGCCAAATACATATGTTAAAATTTTGAACTTGGAAAAATAGTATGTATTGACGGTACCCATGGTCTTAATGCCTACGATTTTGAATTGGTAACATTATTAGCTGTTGCTAATTTTGGATCGGGATTTCCATGTTGTTACATGTTCACAAGTTTAAAAGATACAAAAATATATTCTATAATGTTTTCTACTATAAAAGATAAAGTAGGTACCATAAGTTCTAGTTCTTTTATGACTAACATAGTTGAGACATTTTATTCAGCATGGGAAAATACAATGGGCTCAGTTCTCAACCGTTTATTATGTTCGTGGCATGTTGATAGGGCGTGGAGATAAAATATTTGCAAGATAACTGTACCTACACGCAAAGAGATACAAGGAACTGTATATAAGTCGTTAAAAGTTCTACAGTCAATATACGATGAAAATAAGTTTAATAAGGCACTGAATGAATTTAACGATGAATTTATAAATGACCCAGATACTATGGACTTTGGTACATATTTTAATCGCATGTATGGTAATAGAGTTAAATTGTGGGAATATTATTTTCGGAAAGGTCTAGGAGTAAAGTGAATTGTAATATGCATCTAGAATCTATGCATAAAACAATAAAATATCACTACATAAATGGTTATAAATTTGGCCGATTGAATAAAAGTATAACAACTATCAGAAGATACACACGTCATAAAAAAAGTTGAAAGAATGATTAATTTAACTAAGGGAAAAAATACCACAAGGCTCCAAGAAATTAAAAGAAGACACAATAAAAGTACTTTGCTTAATATTACAATTAATCAGGATAGTGTTAATAATTGGAGTGTTGAAAGTGAACACACGGAACGTCAATTCTATAAAATAAAATAAATTAGTGATGATGTATGTCGTGCAATGATATCTTTTACTTGCAAATTATGTATTCATACGCTTCAATGTACCTGTCTTGATTATAAAATCAAGTCCACGATATGTAAACATATACATTTTGTTGCTCTAAAGGTGATTTCAACTGAAATTTATGTTGAAAATACACAAATTCAATCAGGTGGTACAGATGACAACAGTGAAATAAAAGTTCTATTAAGATTTTGGGAGGTCAAAACAACATTAATATGCAAGAAAAATTGAGAGAAAAACTCCTCAATCTAGCTAATATACCATCACCTTAAAGAATCAATAAAAAATGTAAATGAAACATCAAATAAAGATGAAACATGTGAAGAGTTCAATAAAAAAAGTATTGAACCAACAAATAAAAAAATTAAATTGCAAAATAATTTTTTTTCACAAAAAATAAAAAACAAAGGAATGACAATGAATTAGTAAAATCATCAAGAATTGAGGCGGAAAACATAAATAGTATTTTTTTACATAAACAAAATGCCACTTTAATATAATGAATGAATTTGAACAATCATACTCTAAAAAATAAGAAATAATGTTAATTCTCAATTTTTATTTTATGTTATCTACCTATTATATGTATAAACTTTTATTTTAACGATTTCTTATTAAAAAAAAATTTACTTTGATAAATTTGATTTCTGTAATAAATACAATGAACACAAATTACAATTATTACCAAGTTAATTTTTAATTTTTTAACCACCCAATTAGATAACGAAAACCTACATATGCTCTACTTCCAGAAATCACTAGATTAGAACTGGAAATATTTGTAAACTCCGTAAACCATTTTTACTTTTTTTCTGCCTGTATGTTAAATACAGGGCTTGAAACCGAAAAAAAAAATTCGATTTAGATTTCGATTTTGATTACCGGTTTTTCATTTTTATTTATTTTGATTTCAATTTCAAATATCGGTTTTAAAAAATATTGTTTTCAATATTCATATTGTATACCGGTTTCAACTTTTTCTGATTTCAGTTTCGGTTTTGAAAAACGGTTTAAAGGAATAGTGTTTTCAATATTAATTTCGTATATCGATTTTCCATTCTTTCCGATTCTAATTTCGGTTTTAAAAACGGTTTCCATTTTTCTAATTTCGATTTCGACTTAAAATATCGGTTTAGAAAAATAGTATTTTCGATTTAATTTGCATACCGATTTCAATTTTTCTGGTATCAGTTTTGATTTTAAATATCGTTTTAATCATTTAAATACTATAGAGTATAAATAAATGAAT
>JAIPRL010006322.1:0-27936 GCA_025469235.1 Pemphigus obesinymphae
CGCCTATATTCTTTTTAATACTCCTCATACTTTTTTGACAAGTTTTATGCCGGCTGTCGACCTGACGCAACCTCAATTAGTCGACTTCTGCGACAGGCATGAGGAAACCGTGGAGGTATTCTTAGCCCCCTCCACAGGGACTACCATTATAACTATAGTAACAATATAAAATCAAAATATATTAATTATTTTAAAATTAACTTCACTGAGTTTCAATTCAAAGTAACTCACAATGTATTTATATTTTATATTACTATAATTAAGTTAAGTTAAAAAAATGTGTATGAAACTAAAATGTAAAAAGTTATAATTAACTTGAGTTTAACTTATTAACTTGTTAATAATCAGTATTGATTGTAAGCAAATGTATATTTTTTTATTTTAATTTTTATTACGAAATATATAATTCTAAAATTGAACGAATGTAATTGTAATGAATATTTATATTTAAATTTGAATAGGTACTTATGGATATTTTATTTCAAATGAATATTATTCCAAAATTGGCTACTCGTACTTACATTTAGAGTTATAGTAAAACAATATTATGAAATAATTGCATATTCAAATTATTATTAATATATTAATCAATTAATATATACCCGTTTCTCAAATCCAAGTTAATTTTTGCTTATTTTCTTTTTATTTAATTAGGGGGAATAACCACTGTAAAATATTTTTTAAATTAGATTTTGTTTTATATTTTTATTTTATTGTTTTTGTAATATCCAAGTAAAATAAAAAAAATGTTCAACAGTATGCAAATAAAAACAATTACTTGATGATAAATAATTGTAAAATATGAATATTATATAATAATTTAATATAAGAAATTAACAAATTGTAATACAAAATTTAAGAGTTTCAACACACTACAGTATTATATAAAATTTCAAAAGAGTACTTATATCTTTCATGATTTTTAATATTAAATTACTCACAGATAATATTGTATAATGAAATAACAATTAAAATTGAATTGTATTACCCTATGTGTAATAATAAATTTGATATTATATTTTCCCTTTATAAGAAATTGAATTTTATCCACTAATATTTAACAATTATACTACTATACGACAGCTTTTATTCGTAACTGAATCTGTAGTCATTATTTAAGTCAATGAGCAGTGATATATACGATCCAAGACAGCTGTTGATTATCAGTGATTTTTTTTTTTTTAATTGAATATTTAGTTACACAATTATAGTACCTATTATTATTGCAAATTATAATTTAAATTTCTTAAATTTTGAAGCATATATTCGTCTACATTTAAATTTTGGTGCAAACTACAAATAATATTTTATATTACCTGTGGTGACATAAACATTAATATGCAATTAAATTTATAAGAATTATTAAAAAGAATACTATTTATTCAATTTGTAAGAAAATGCCACTCATCCGATTTTTAAGGGATGCATTTAATTATTTATGATAGATTACAAACATGTTTACCCAGACCCTGGTAATAAAAGCACTAGGTTTCTTAATTTTGCAATTTAGTTTAATTATGTAGTATAGGACAATATATGTCGTAATCGTAAAGGACTTATATACTTAAATATTTTATAGTAATTTGTTTGTTGTTGTGTATATATTCGTACATTTGATACTAAATAAAAAATACATTAGACATTCGTTGTCTATGTACTGGGATACCAGATCTAATCATCTATTATAAATTAATTGTTATTATTCAAATTTCAAATTATAAAATTATAAGAAAATTCAATATACTTATATAAGTACAATATATTTGTTAAAAGGGGTCTAAATACAATTTATTTTTAAATATTGCTTATTTGGTTTTGATGGTTAAGACAGTATTTATTTTATTCACAGGGAAAAACAAATGATTTTTAATACTTATTTCACGTTTCTAAACATAAGTTTAGACACCTTATATCCCCGCTATGTCTGTGCATCCATCCGTTCGTAGTTAATAGTACATTTTTACAATTTTTGATTTAGTTAACGAGGAGATAGACATTTGTTTTGTTTTTTAATATTAGATTCTGAGCGTATTAATGAATGTATTAATTTCACAATGTTGTTTTTCATTTTCATTACACTTTTTTGAGCAGAAGGAGTAAAGTAAAAGTTATACAAATGAAATTCACCACGAAATTTTACTACAAAAATATTCCTAATTTTATGCTTCAAAAGTTTCTTTCGATTTCCATAAACTAAATTATCAAGTTGGAGTAATAGCTAACTGAAATGATGATAAATTTAATAACATTTTCTGAACATAGGTTTAAGTCAATATGATTTTGCGCTGAAATCAATTTTGTGATAAGTTAATATATAAATATAAGTTGTATATAAGTTTACTGAAAATAACAAACATGAGTATGCCGCTGGTTAATATGAGTTTATTTGTTTTGTTGTTAAAACCAAAATAAAGTATATTTATTATAAATTCATCATTATATTGTATATAGTTTAAATAATTTTATTTTGTAAAAGAAATATTTAAGTACATTTAGAAACATTTTAATATCTCTCCCCACTAACAGTATTTGTTTTTTTTTTTTCATAGATGGAAAATTTACAAAAGCAAACTGTTGAGAATCAGAATAAATTTGATGTCAATAGAAAATCATTTTCACAGAGCTTTTCTCTAAAACCTTACAAAAATACTTATACTGGAGAGGGACCACATAAACATTATATATTTAAAAAGACATTTACACAAAAGGGTTCAACAACTCACATGGTTAATACTGGCAAGAAACCATATATATGTAGTATTTGTAATAAATCGTTTTCACATAAGAGTTCATTGAAATTTCACATAGTTTCTCATACTTGCATGAAACCAAAAAATAGTTAGAAGTACTTATTATATAACTATTATAGTAATTTTTTAATTTTTTACTACAAATTGTTGTACAATTAATTGATTTCTATTAATTGTCTGCTATCCATTGATGGACACCAATAATAGCTATCTTTAAATTTAATATAACTTAAAATACAACAAATACTTTATTTTCTGTAGGTACTTTTTTCAATGTGATATACCATATAATAAAGCTTGTTGTATAACTTCAAGTATATACTACATACTTTACTATATACTCGTGGAACAATTTTAGTATGTGTATTAATATTATAGTGTAGTAAATTATGCAATTGTATGTCCTTATACATAAAAACCAATATTATAATTTATAAGAAATTAAAATAATAATTATTATTATATTATGTTTTATGCATTAATGAATATTTTATATTGAATATTATAAATATTGTACTCTTTATATTATTATAATTTATAATTCTTATGATAATTTTATTTTTTAACTGTATTAAATAAGCTAAGTGCAAAACTGTATTTTAAGTGCATGGAATAATAATAGTGTATGTTATATTATAATTTATTTACAAAATATTATATATTTCCATGAATTTAAAATAATGTAATATACACAATTTCACAGTTTCTATACACATCTTTTAGTTACTTTAAAGTTAATAAAAACAACAAACCATAATTCTATTAAAACCAACAAAACTAATAAAAATTGAAAATATTGTTATTGGTATGTAGTGAGGTGTTCATTTGATTTATAAACACTATGATTTATAAACACATCATGTGACTTAAAAAGTGCCTAAAACAATGAAAACAATTTTAAGTAACTGATAACATTATTTCAAATAAAATCATGAATTTATAAAATATATTTTACTTCAATAATCCAATCACCAATAATCAATTTCTCTACCAACTATTTGGGATTAGCTACTCTAGTCATACACTTCCACATAAGAGGACCCACCATTTTAATAGCATTAAAAACACGTTCAGGATTTCTCTCCAAAACTTTTCTCCTAGTAATTACAGATTCAAAATTTTAACAAAATATGAAAGATGAAAATATTGACTATGCTATTCCAAATTAAAAATTAATTGATAGTGGAAATAAACTCAAAAATATAACATATTATCACAGAACATATTCTGTGATATTATATGATAACCTAAAATATATTATTAACCCAGGAATATTTCAATATTTAAATTTTAAAACTTATATTTTTACAATACAATACTTGCATTTAAATTTTTATTAATTACAATGAATTTTTTTTTGGCAACAATAAATTGTTGTAGTAAATAAAAAAACAAATATACAAAGAAATCTAACCTGAATGAATGTAAAAGTTAGAAATAATTTTTTATATTATTTATGAACTGTAATCTACATAATTTTTTCAACAGATAAAATAGATTAAATCCGACTACAATTTTTTGTCATTGAACATTCTAAAATCCGTTGTATTACAAACATCCATTATTACTACCTTACCCATTTAGTTTATCAAAATATTATATTATTATTAATATTTTTAAAAATGGCAACAATTGATGCATTAAACAATCATACTTATTATGATCGGGATAAAAATGTTGCATTAGTCGAACACATGGTGGACCACACATATTACAACCAATCAAGTATATGCTTTATTTAGTTATTAACTATAGTCATTTTTCAAAAAAATTTTGTTACTCAGGTTGGTATTTTCTTTCTATAATTATTGTTTCTACACCTATATACCTAGCATAATAAATTTGGTTTTAAATAGTTTTTTATTTTTATTCTTACATCTTTAATTAATATTAATTAAAATATAATTAAAAAAAATATATTAAAAATTTAAAAAATAATTAATTCAAATATTTTAATACTCTTATAAATGAAAAATTACATCAGAAAATAACAGTAAGTAATTAATTATAGGATTTAACTCATTTAAATTTTAGTATACAATGAATAGGTAATAGCAAATTAATTTACAATTATTACAAAAATTATGTATAAATGGCAATAAATATATTTTAATACATTTACCTATATATTAAATGTTTAAATATTAGTTGTACATTGTGACACGTCTTCAGATGAAGAGCCAGCCAAAGACTATAAAGCCTGTAATTTATAATTATAAAAAATAATCATATTTAAATTTTTAATTTATTCATTAACAATTCATTTTAGATAATCAACAGCTTCAAAGAACATACCCAGTGTGTACGACAGATCTAATGTGTACATTGACAATTTGCATTACAAATATTATAAAAAAAAGTTTCTATTGAAATAAAATGTTGGTATTTAGTTCACATAAAATATTAATTTATGTATTAATAATTTATTATTATAATAAATAAGGTACTTGATCTGTGAAAGACAGAGCAATAAGAAAGTATCAGTGAGAAGAAGGGCAATAGTATTAAGCGCAATGTCTATAGATAAAGACACTAAACAACGAAGAAATTCTTAGGTAAAGCATCAACTTTACAATCTTAAATAATAAATACTAGAAATTTAAATAATAATTATTTTATATATGTACTTTTAGCCTTAAATACACGTTTAGCCAAGCACTGCTTAGGTGTATAAGAATGCAAAACAGTTGATGGCCAAAAGCTCCAGGATACCATACAAGAGCTGATAAATTTATTGAACATGACAGAGATCATTTCATACATGACAACAGTACAAGACCTACCCTTAGCATTCTTTCAAAAGGTAATAACTGTTCAGGGAATGTTTGTTGGAGTTGTATTTGCAAAGATTTAATGAAGAACTAAATACTATCACATCTGCAGAATGTGACAGTACATTCAAAAGTGTTCTGAGAAGGTTAGGTACAGTTGTCTAATGAGCATAGACATTACGCCTTATGCTATTGCCCTTCTTTCCATTGATGTCTTTTAAAATGGTGTATCTATGTCCTGTTTAACTGTAGGATTATTATAAAAGTTTAATGTTATTTTTTTATACTCTTTTATTCTATATGTTTATTTGTGATTTTTTAATGAAATGTTTACAGTAAGTTTTTAATAATTATTTATTTGTACATACCTATTTGATTTTGTTTTGTTATATTTATACTTTTTATTCTATATGTTTAGTTGTGATTTTTTACTGTTTTCAATTATTTATTTATCATTAAACCTATTTAACCTATTTTATTTTTTATTTGTATACTATTTTGTCTTATCTGTTATTTTGTTGCAATATTTTAATTTTTAATTTCGTTTAATGCAAGTATTTATACAGATATATGTTTATATGTAGGTATATTTGTATTATAATATAATAAAAACATAAGGTATCTTTTGTTTTAATGTTATAAATGTTACAGTTTTAAACTCACCTATCTTACCTTTAAAATAATTGAGTTAATGCTTAAAACCACAAACAATCTTTTATAGCTAAACTGAAACACAGTGACTGAAAATATATTACATTTATTTGTTACATTATTACAATTATAGTATAATCATAGAACTAACCAGTAACTACTATAGATCACATACTCTCATTATGTGATTATAAGAGGATTGTGCCATTGAGAAAATCTGAAACTGTGAATTACCTATCGAAGGAAAATCCCGCCAACTCTTTATTTTATTAATTTGAAAATAATATTACAGTTTGTCACTATGATTTTAAATTATATTTTATTCGTTGTTGGCAACAATGTTCTTCCAATTCTTATAAATTTTATTTTGTTTTGGAAGAACTGTTCTCACACGGTATACCTACTAGTATAAGAGTATAAGAGTGGGTATGCTACGCTTCCATTTTGCGACTCTATTGTTATATACCCTACAAAATCTTATACTTAGATATTTCTTTTTTTGGAACGATAAACGAAAATATTTAAAATAGCAATCGTGACAAAACCGTAGTTAGCCCATATGGATCACCCCATGCCGAGTTATACAGTCTACTGATTTCATATTTAGACATTGTAAAATAATAACCAAAATAGAAATCGTGAGAAAATTAGCCATATGGACGGGCCCCATACCAAGATGCGTACTTACATAGGTATAACTTTTGCACACGTATCTATATTTAGAATTAAAAATAATAAGTAATCCAAAAACCAGCATATGGTAATTAATCCTAGTGCCAGCCCGAGTATAGACGGGGGGAGAGCAGGTGAAATAGAAAATCAAACGGACAACACGTAATACAAAATATAATACTGAGAACATCTGCAAGTCGGAATAGAGAGTGTACAAAAGTTAGACAGATCAATGACGATACATAGTTGAGTGAGCAAATAATATATACAAATGTACTTACAAAAGAAGACATCCGATAATTAAATATTTCTTAAAAAACGACTACATTATGGGCCAATGAAATCAATTCTGCCCCAAGACGAAAATTGTGAGAACGGACCCCAAGTAGAGAGGTCACAAGGGGTCATCCCTATATAACTGGGTCCCCGAACACTGAAATTTCAGACGACCTGGGACTTTGCGATTGCGACGCATACTCCACGCCGGTGGATTTTCCATTTTTTACGTATAACATCTTTTCGGGACTTGGTTTATTTTTCAAGTATTTAATTTGAACTTAGTCGATTTTTTTGTGGTATTTTATATTTTGGACTTAGAATAATCTCTATTATTTTAAGTTCTTTTAATCATTTAATAAATATTGTGAACGTACAATAAAAATAATATATTCATTGGCGAAAAATTGGTGTTTGACTTCAATTATTTTAATTAACCTCTCATCGGACATCAAATCTACGTCGGTGGTCAAGTACCCTTCTGAGGTTCAAGAGCACGCACGCAACACTATTATTGTTATTAAAATTTGTTTTAATAAATGTTTATAATATTATTAATTTATAATATGTGAAATGTGAATTGTGAATCAATTATTTGAGTCGGTCAATTACAAAACTTACCAACCACCAGAATCTAATATTTTGTATGTCGTTATTGTGTACTAAAGATGATAACATAGTTATCGAAATAGGTACGTATTCACAAAATAAAAGTAAATCATATTTTTTGGAATTGTTTTTTCAATAAATATATTGATATATATAAATATATGTTATGGTTATTTTTCGTAATTTCTAATTTATACAACATATTATGTATTAGTAGGTACTGTATTAACATGATAACATTTTCATAATTATTTTACCAATTTTAGGTTATTTTATAGGTACCCATTTATAATAATTATAGATTTTGAGATGAATATAAATTATTATTATATTATTATTGTTATAGATTTTGTCATAAAAGTGATTATTTTAGGATTAAAGACCTGAAAATTTAAACTACTATGTTAAATAATATTTTACAAAAAGGAAATTACATTTTCTAGAATATTTCCTTATTTATTTATATTTTCATTATCATTTAAAAGAACGTGATCCTATTTAATAGGTATTATAGCAACATTCCATAATAAAAAACTTATAGCGTCTGTATTAAAAGTAGAGTTAAACATCTTTTATACATTTGTAATAGTGTTTTAATTCTTATTTTATATTTTGACACTATATTTCTAGTTTTTGTTAGTATAATTTTGCTATATTGCTCATTAGATAGACCAGAGACAGAAGTACAGGACGTCAAATTTGTCTTAAAGATTCTAAAATAACAATTAAATTGTCAAGTGTAATCAATTTTGGTTATAGGATATTGTACTTAATTTCTTCAGAAAATAATTATTTTAATAATTTGCACGCACCGAGTATGTATTTTAGTCACTTATACACCTTGTATTCTATACGCCTCATATATATGTACAATATGACAATATTATGATTAGGAAGGTACTTTAAAGAAAATTTTCAACTTATTTGGTAAACGCAAAAGGAAAAACTAAAACAGAAGAGCAGAAAACCAGGTTATTTTCTTGAAATTCCAAAAGCTTGAAATTTATATGGGCTCCTTACTGATCAACTTAAAATCATTAAATAGTTATGTTACACCTTACATCTAGGATATAATTTCAAAAGTAAGCCTATAATTAAAGTAATTAGTAGGTAGTAGAAATTTGGCGAAATACTGAAATGTTAAGTTAAAGGTCTAGCTGTACAAATTTTATCGCGCTTTTTAATATTTTAAAATTATATTACCTCGTATCTATATATATTAAATATTTAATATACTAATATATTATTTTACATGTATTTCAAGTTCGTACATTTTTATATTTAATTATTCAATATAAGAATTTGTATAAATAAAAGAAGACCATTTCAGATATTACAAAACAATATTATATATTTATTATTTATTTATTACAGTTCAAATTATATTATAAATAATAGGAAATTAATACAACAATATACAATAATAGTTGATAAGAGTGTTGTAAAGACATAAAAAGTAATCAAGATCAAATACAAATACTAATTTTTAAAAAAGATTGAAATACTTTAAAAAAATATATTTAAATACAAATACATTTTGAAAGTATTCAAATATTTATTATCGTATAAGAAATAACTAACATGATACATACAATACAATTTATAGAAACATGAAGTATATAAATAAACATATTAAATAAAAAGTAAAGTTAATTTATGAAGATCAAAAAATATGCTGGTTATAATAACTGATAATAAATAAATTCTACTTTTAAAATTTTTATCACAGCTTTATGTTATAAACATAATGCCGAACAAAAATATCCTATATTGTCAGGTGGATATCCAGACGGAAAATGTGGATGTTTTATCACATTAAAAGGATGCTACCCACACGTTTGTCATTCTCTGTCTTAAATACGTAGGTATAAAATAGCAAATCTTTGTATCGCATTCTCACTACTGTTAATTTATAATTAATATCAGAGTAAATGTACCTATTATAAAATTTGTAGAATAGAACATAAATTGTGCTGTAGCATAGAGTTTTTTTTAAATATTTAAATTTTTAAACAATTATATGTATTTAAAAAAATGAATTATTTAACTAGCTATAATTTGTTTAATAATAAAAATATTTTTAAGAAAAACTCCACGCTACGGTACAATTTATGTTTTCTCCTACAAATTGTATAATAAATAAATTTACTCTAACTACTACTACTACTCCACTTTTAATATTAATTATAAATTAACAGGAGTAAGAATGAGATACAAAGATTTGCTATGTTATACGTATTTAGTGTAATTTTCCTCTTAACTAAATTATATTTTATTTTTTAAATTTTGATTTTCTAGAGAACGCTTTTTATCTGTTAAAAGCTTTTATTTTAATAGAATCATTTTCATTTTTAGAAATTTTAATGGTTCCGGAAAATAATCGGTTGATTTGTGTGCACCAGTTATGCACCATGAGTTTAATAACAAAATTTATACATTTTTTCCCAAATAAAAGTTGATGAATAGGGCATATTACAATATTTACATTAAATTGGGTGTTTATTAATTTAATCAGTTTTACCTTTAAAGTTTTATGATGACAAATTAATGGTAATTTTTCACTAATTAAATCTATAATACTCTGAACTAATTTGCAAAACAATACACTTGGATATTTAAGATTATATTTACCACCCAATCTATAATTTCTACTTTGTATAAGTTTATGATTATCTGAAAAATTTTGTGCACAAATTTAACTTAAACATGTTCAACAATTTTTAAGAAAAATAATATTAAGCTTTTTAATAATATAACCGCAATTTTCGTTTGATCTCTTAAATTAATATGTTCTATATTACTTATATATAACTCATCTGTTGCAACTTCAGAAGTCACATCTTCTTCCCCTTCAACTTCTCCATCCAGTTGTGGTGTATTGGCATATGTTACAAATAATGATTGATATAGTGTAAAGTAACTATTATTTTCACCTTCCTCATTATTACTGCCTGGTGAATGATTCGATTATAAATTGTTTGACAATAAAGTTTTATATAATGAAGTGAACATCATATAATTGGAATTATTGTTCCTGTAACCCAATGTACGCAATGATCCAAATAGATTTTTCAATGAATTTTGATTGAAATTGCGCAACATGATGAATTTTACATCATGGTTATTCATTATGGTGAATATATTTTGGAATCCTATTTGAAGATAATGCATAAACATCAACAAAAATATAAATGCATTAATTTATTATGCGTCATTATAATTACCTCTGATAGTCTTTTCCCAATTTCTGATCGTAGGTAGTTGAGGAATTGAACATTGTTTTGTATTAGGCTTTACAAAATACATAGTTTGTAAACTTTAATCGATTCTACCCATAGATTGTGATGAGGAGTTTTTTTTTTGTAACCGCAGTTCTATAAATTTTACCATTAATTATTTTCTCCCTACTTCCATTAACTGAATCAAATAATTTATCAAAGAACAAACATAGTATAGCAGTATCCTGAACTTGTTTATCATTTAATTTTTTAGCTGAAATAAAAATAAAATATAAATATTTTGTCATCAATGCAAAATAATAAATGTTACCCACTTGCTAAAAATGACAA
Organism: Pemphigus obesinymphae; assembly: GCA_025469235.1. Lineage (NCBI taxonomy): Eukaryota > Metazoa > Arthropoda > Insecta > Hemiptera > Aphididae > Pemphigus > Pemphigus obesinymphae. The sequence continues at coordinate 11,299 of JAIPRL010006322.1, forward strand.
AACTAATGTAACCCGTTGAGATAAAACTTGTTCTGCGTTTTTAATTTTCATATTTTTATTTCTGAAGGTATGAAATGCTCTCTAGTTAATTTTGATAACATCTTGACATATTGAATGTTATTATCCATCTCATATACATCTATTATATCTTTCCATCGTGCTTCTTTTTGTTTATTATTTATAGTAAATATCAAATTCTTATTTAAAAGGTTGTTACGAATGCCTTTCAATAAGTATGGTGGATCATACAAATGAATTACTTTGATCCTGACTACACCACAGTCAACTTCAAAGAATTCATTATGATGATATATTTTTGACGCAAGTAGTAGACTTTGGTATCTTTTTTCAATATATTTATAAAAGCGATGTTACTTGTGCCCTGATCACAGACAGTAGCGATTATCTTCAGGCCAGTGGAATGAATAGCATTTAATACTGTTTGAATTTGATTTTCTAAATCATATCGATTAGTGGCACTTTTGCAAAATATATAAGATACGGGCTGTTTGATTTTTTTAGTAATTCCTTTAATCATGAAGACTAAACTATGATTTGCAAAATGTTGAGTACATATTAAACCATTATCTTCAAATCTTATGATGGAACCTGCTGAGACATCATATTGGAGTTGGGCTTCAAGACTTACTTCATCAAAAAGTACTAGTACAACAAATTTTTCTTTTTCTTTTAAATTCATGACATTATTGCGCAAAACTTGAATGAAAGAATGATCTAAGCCCGTACTTATTGGTGTCCTTTTTAATACACCGGTCAAAGATTTTCTTGATGGTAATTTAAAAAATCTAGAAAGTATCCTGTATGATTTTGCACTTTGTTTAAATAGTGATAAACTTAACAGTTTTTCTTCTAGTAAAAATCTACGACCTCTTGTAGAATGTTGATTTTCTCAAAACTGAAGTTTAGTGAAAATAGCTGTACTAGGTGTCATGTGATTTAAAATTTTTGCATCTAAAATTGTTCAGAGATCTTTTTTGCAGTCTTCAAACAGTCTTTAAAGGTCTTTCACTTTTTCCTTCTCCGATTAAATTGTTTTTGTAACAACACACCATCTGAATATAGTGACTTTACACTTTGGAGTAAGGACTTTGTACGTTGAATTCCAATTTTTGATAGCAAACCTAGATCAAACAAAAATATCAAAATTAAAACAGAATTGAAGGATAAATTTAAACACATATTATTATTATAAAAATATTGATATAGGTATTATATTATAGAATAAAATTAGTACATATTATAAAAAATAAAAAATAAATGAGTTGGCAAAATGGACTTTAAGTGGAAAGTGTTTAAATACATTAAAGAAAATGTAAAAATGTATGGATAACTAAAAAAATAAAAAACTTTTAAAAGTAGGAAAAATATATTAAAAAGGCTTAAGAGGACACTACAACGACATTTATTATTGTTTATTTTGTTGTACATATTTTTTTGATTGTTAAAGTAAATTAATTGAAAAATGATAGTGTAATGTAGCCTTAAGTACACTTTACCATCAGGAACCAACCATCTCAGCAATTTTATTTGTAATTTTACAAAATACAATATTTTTTAAAATAAAAATATAAAATTTTATTAATGGTAAAATGAATTTGTACAATTGTAATTATAAAATATAATTTAAATGTAAATAAAACCTAACCTAACCATTTTTAGATTTATTCTTCTTATCCGTCCTTTTGACACAAACGACTATATTCCCGTCATTATCATCAGCTACATGACTATTATCAGCCAAACAAATATTTTTCCTAGTTAAGCAACTATTAGTATTATACATACTACTATCAACATTAGCTATGAACATAATTGAACAAATCATTTATCTGCAAGCTACATGCAATGCTAATTTTTAATTATTATTAGTAACAGAATACATGCTCAAATAGTTCAAAACAATACAATGTTACTTACATATTACGTTGTCTTCAAAAATTTTCAATAATTTAATACCAGTTAATCCAATAAATTGGTTATCATCATAGCTGGAGCTTGGTGATTTACTAGAAGATTGTGAAGGCACGTCATCAAAAACTGTAGATAAAAAACAACTATTAGGTTATATATTATAGATCTCAAGCTTATAAAAAAAAACCTGTATATTAACTTACCAATAGATTTAACAGAGCGAGTTTTAGCAAAATCATCAGTCTTCTGATTATCATCAGTATTTACATTATTGATTATTCAAAATAAAATGAATTAATTAACTTCAACTAGATTGGTTTTAGTTATATAAAATAATAATCATTTCATAGGCTTAATGAAGGAACAGCATTATAGTTCAACACTTTTGTACCAGGACTGTAACATTTGTCTTCAAAATGGAACAAACAAATTCTTTTTTTTTTATAGTGAACTGCGTCTACTGAAATATTACTCAATTGCCCAGGTCCAATAATCTGAATCCACTGTTGCAGAAGTGAACTATTTAATTTAGGGTTAGGAAACCTATTCGAAGTACCATCTTAAATGGCCAATATTACAGTTAGTATTAACCTCAGATATTTTTAAATACTATTAAACATCAATAACTGTTATGTGAACACCCAAATACTCATACATGAAAATGTTTAATATTAGTACATAATATATTAAATATTACCTCAAATAATAATTTATTATTTATTTGTGAGTATCTATAAGTAAACTCCTAACAAGTCTATAGATAGGAACTATCAAAGTTGTAAGTATATGTATTGAATCCTAATGTATCTTAAATACTTTTTTATAATTTTAAGAAAAAATACATGAATATATATTATAAAATCAGATAAGCAATTATGATTTATTGAATAGATCAAACTTTTTGATCATCGAAGTTTAAAATTATATGATTGTTGTATGTTTATGACTTATAGTATAGATAGGTATATAATACAATTTATACTTATAAGAAATTGTGTACTATAACAAAGAGAAGAACAGCAATAACTGACAAACATTCTGAACAAATGTTTTTGAAATGTAATAGCCATTTAGGTATATAATCATACTAAATAATTATATTAGTACCTACCTAAAATATTTCGAAAACATAATTTCTTCAAAATGTTTGTCAGTTAATATTATATAATAATAATATCTTTTTTAAAAGTATTTGAAAATCATTTAAAATACTTTTAGAATGTATTTGAGTATCTATTTAATACTAATTAAATATGATAATGTATTATTTACTTAGGTATATCTAAATACATTTATCAATGATACTTTTTTAATCAGTACTGTAGGTATATATTACATTGATACCTACATACTATAGGAATATAGGTAAATAATATTTTTATACCTATAACTAAGTATATAATATATATTACCAAAGTAATACTTGATATAGTACATACCATGGGTAATCTGTGTTCTGTAAATGTTCACATAAGGATTAATAAAAACAAATTATCTTTATTAATGCATCCTAGAACACAACATTTATAGGCTGTTCAACCCATATTATAACACAATTTTTTAATTTCAAAAAACCAATATGAAATTATAAAAATGTATAAAGTATTAGGAGACGCCGTATGGACAAAGTTAAGAACATGAGCACGGAGTAATCAATAAAAAGTAAACAGCTTCAGAGTGCCACAGATTAATCGCGCATTTCATATTTTACACATTAGGTACCATATTCAATTTTTAGGTTATGCGATGTTAGCGCTCGCGGTGTCCGATGCATGTAAACTCAATGCCCACATCTGTCTATACAAGTGAACACCCCCTGGTATAGAGATAACCAGAAACAAGCACAGAATAGATTAAATCAGAAGGGAGACTTAAATGTAAATAAAAGACAGACGACTATCATCCCATTTAGCAATCGTTATCAGTTACGTAATATATTATGATAACGGTTACGGAACAATAGAGAGCACGCGTCGGCGACATGCCGATTGACGGGGAGGTGGTGTGGACTGTGGATGGAACAATATACAACATTGAGTATGTTGTCACATTTATTGCTTAATGGCGATATGGCCGTCACGTTTCTCCGTGGTAATTATACCAACAATGTTAATTTTTAAGGGTGTCCGGGGTGTAAAGTCTGGTGTATATGGTAGTTATGAATTATGAGCTTAGAGTAAGGAATATGAGTCTGATAAAATGTTGAAACAAACTACGATTTAAGATAATATTTATCTTAATCGTGAAACAAACATATTATGTGCGAGAGAGATAGACTTTATCAACTATATAGAGTTGACTTTTCCAAAGACATTAAATACAATTTTAATTTTTATAATATGTTATTAAATTGTTTATAAGGTCTTTGAAAAAGTAAACTCAGTCTGTCTCTCTTGCACATAATATGTTGAGATCAATATATTCTACTTATGCGCGGTCTACATATTATAAATATATGGTGAACGTACTTCTGAAAACTGAAATCCCAACGGGTGATAGATCCAAGTGAAAAACGTTGTGAAGTGGCGCCCATGGCAGTTTTTTCTTTGGTAAGATTTATTTATTAACCACACAATTTTTATCAATATTTTTATATTATAGTAATTTTACGTGTTAAATAAAAAATGAGTTGAATTTTTTTAATAATGTTTTTATGAATTCGGCCAAGCATCCCATAATATATATTATATGTAATACAATAAAATTATTGAATAATTATTTAATGTATTATTTATGATAGGTACTTTAATACGTGTGAACTTAGCCCACCCCTCACCTCCACCAAATCGATCCGAATAAATTGTAAGTTAAAGGTCTTTAATTGTAAGTAATTGTAAATTCATTCCCGGAGTTTGTAAGTTTACTAGGAGTCCGTGGGGGGCTATGGAAATTTGGACGGCAGCCCTCCCACCTCGACCAAATCGATCCGCATAAATTTTAAGTTAAAGGTCTTTAATTGTAAGTAATTGTAAGTTCATTTACGGAGCTTGTAAGTTCACTAAGACCCCATGGGGGGGGCTATGGAAATTTGTGCGGCAGCACTCCCACCTAGACCATATCGATTCGAATAAATTGTAAGTTGAAGATCTTTAATTTCAAGTAAATTTAAGTTCATTCATGTAGTTTGTAAGTTCACTAGAAGCCCGTTGGGGGCTATGGAAAGAAGAATAAAGCAAAACACCATGTTTACAACTAAACCAACAACTAAAACTGCACACTATCAGCTTTATAACAAGTTGTCTTTCATACCAATTGACTTGAAGTATTAATAATTTTAAAAACATGCGTTTGTTCTGATGGACTTTATATTTTGTTAAAAACCAATAAGAATTAGAAAACAGAAAAAAAATTTTAATCTGTAAACTGACATTTTAGACCTTTGCAGCGACTATTATATGAGTTACATTTTAAATTTATGTGTTTACGTAATATGTTCACAAAACACTGAAAGCATTTTTAAATTTTTCTGAAATTTCGGGGAGGGCGGCAGTCCTCTCAGCCCCCCTTCCTTGGTTACGCCACTAATATAGATGTGTACATTTGTATATCTTGATTTTGGTTTCACAATGATAATAAAAAGTTAATCTTATTATGATATCTCAATATCTATATTTAATAAATATACAATTCATATCATTGATTATTTATTTTTATAATCAATGTTCTATATATTCTGATATTAATTTATAAATATTATAACAACATATGATGTTTAAGGGGCCTTTAAACCACCATTTTTTTGGTCAAAAACCACTCATTCTAATTTCTTGATCCGTGTTTGTATATACCTAATATAAAAAAATAATGACACTAAAATAATTGGTGATTATATTTAATCAGTTATATATATATATATATACACGGTGGCTATATATTTAATAATATTAATTTTGGAACAAAATATGCAGTATAATAGGTACCATAAAAACTTTTCCATTTTTGACTCTGAATTTGATGGTGTTTTCAAAATTGGCTGCTGGTACTTATAGTACAAAACTTTGGGAAATTCGTTATTTGTTTCAAAATAAGTTCTTACTGGTTCAATGAAAAAATTATAATAAAAAAAAAATTGTTATTGACGTATATTGTTGTGATTTATTAGTTAATGCATACCTACTAAAGATAAAATGGCATACGGGATTTATATAATATATAATCTTATAATTTACAACCGATTATTTTATCTCCTATCAATGCTTTAGTTAAGAGGGCCAGCCCACCCCCCCCCCCACTTTATCCGATCGATACCAACCCAGTAAATAGCTATAGAAATATATAGGTAAATATAATTAATAGACAGGTACATAATGTAATAATTTATATATAATGTAATATATATTTCTATAATATGAATTAGATAGGTACCTATATTATATTACATAATTGCCTAACTATAATATTATTATGTTATAATATATTATATATAATATATAATACCTATATTAATATAATAATTCCAACTTATAAGTTATTAGAATGTTTTTATACATTATTTAGATTGTATATCATAGTCGTAGAATAAATTTTTATTATAATGTTCTTAAAATTTTAAATTATATTTATTTTAAATTAGGTACGATATATACGAAAATTAGTCGGCAGTTTAGCAACTAATATTTCCTATTACTAATTTCTAATACAATAATTTATTATTGCTTTAAAATCTAAAATATTAAAATACACTATCGTGTCCAAGGACCTGCGAAGTCTTCCCTGACTTTTTTTTCCTTGAAATTCGAATACATTTTCTACCGAAATAATAAATGATGTCAAATAACTTGGTAAAATTTAGTAAAAGTAAAAAACCTACAGAATATAATATTATATTCTATATATAGAATATAATATTATTTATTATTACTCAAAAAAAAAAAAATATTAAAGTTACCGGCATAGGACCATATTGAAATTACTTTTTATTTAAATATTTTCAATTGATAGATTAACTTTTTTCTTAAAATTTTGATTAAGTTGCGTATGCATAACCCCTTTAAACTGATATGTTCGCAAGGGACTTATGAAGACGTTACTCACACGTTGTTGTCTCTCTGTTACATAATATGTCAAATAATAAAATACGAAAGTTAATCGGTAGTTTAGTATAGTTGATATTATTACTTATCTTTTTATATTTTTACACGTTTTAATATTATATTAAAATAGGTAGGTAGGTACTTGTATTGCACAAAGAATGATACGGGAATAGTATGTATATTATAATATTATATGGGTATATAATATAAATATTTTCAAATGTAGGTATATGGGAAATTCATTTTCGTGGCATTCGAGTTTATAGGAAAAATTAGTTTAACATAATAATCGTAATTTACTATCGATCTTCTGTTGAGTACAGATCGTTTTAGACAATATGTATAAAATATACTATAGGTATACATCGAACATCATGGTAAACAAAGTAAGTGTATTATTAATATTATTATACATATTAAGTACCTATATAATTGATTATTTATGTATTTTAATATAAACCGTCTAGAGCAAGTTACTGTTACAAGTTATTCAAATAGTAACTAAACTCTAACTAACACTATTATTTTTTCATATGAAATTACTGTATTTTAATAATATTTAAAAGCATTGAACTACTATTATTTATTATTTTTTTTATTTGTCTTATTGCTATTTTATAATATTATTTTCCTAAGACCTAGGTACGTCCAGCCCTCCTCGAAATTTCAGAAAATTTTTAAAATGCTATCAGTGTTTTGTGAACCTATTATGTAACCACATATATTTAAATTGTAATTTATATGAAGGTCGCTGCAGAAGTCTAAAATGTTAGTTTACAGATTAAAATGTTTTTTCTGTTTCCATATTCTTATTGGTTTTTAACAAATGTTATAATATTCGATATTCAAATGTGCACGGTCTGATCGTTTTGGTCGTGGTGCGGGGGGACTGTCACCCAAATTTCCATAGCCTCCCACGAGGTCTTAGTGAACTTTCAAACTCGGCCGTAAATTAACTCACAATTACTTATAATTAAAGATCTTCAACTTACAATTTATTCGGATCGATTTTATCGAGGTGGGGAGGGGGTAGCTTCCGCTCAAATTTCCAAAGCCCCCCACGGACTCCTAGTGAACTTACAAACTCCGTGAATGAATTAAAAATTACTTACAATTAAAGATCTTTAACTTATAATTTATTCGGATCGATTTGACCGAGGTGGGGGAGTCATGTTCACCCACCTTACTTTAATAATAATATTATTAATTTTAATTTTAAAGAATAATTTCCAAGAGTCGCATTGCAGTAAACAAATACCTAGATAATTTTAGAGAATATTGTAAAATATACCATGAATTCTGTGATATAATACAAATATTAAATTTAATTAGCTGCTTTAGAACTATCTCAAGTACATATATATAGTACTTCAAGTATATTATATTTTAAAATTATTAAGAAAAAATACATTTATCATTTTATAAATGGACAAAATCCTACCCAAATATTAATCTCAGACAGAATCCTTCCAGCTTTGTAAAATGAAGACATAATCCATCTGAAAATATTTAATAATTTTTGACAATATTGACGGTGATAAGATAATACGTGTTATGCGTCAATACGTGAGTATTTGTTTTTTTTTTTATATAATTTATACAATCCCTATAACAGTAGGTATACCTGACTACGGGGTGTTATTATTTTTTATATCGCAAAACCTCTTTTTACCCACGAGCCAGTGCATTTTTTAAGGAATTTTCGCTGGGCGACAATCAAAAATTCATCTATACACTAGGGCAGTCAGTGGTTCTCAACCTGTTTATGTTCGCGACATATTTTTTATAACAATACATTTTGATGGAACATTATAGTAATAAGATATATAAAAAAACACCGTCAAAAAAACTTGAAACTTAAATAATTGTCAACATACTTAAGCGGCCCCTAGACGCTCAATTATATTGCGCAATATGTCGTAGTATTGAATAATTTGTACGCGTAGCTGTAGGTATAATATTGCACAGTTAAAATTGATTTTATCAGTTCAGTTGAATTCGAGTTACTGGCTTTTCTCATCACTGTATCTTGTTTTGTATTTATGAGCAATATCATTTCCAACAACTCATTAAAACTATTCATGTGTAAACAATTTTCATAATTCCTTCGTTCACTTAACTTTAAAGTCACGCAGTAAATTCTTAAAATTAAGTTCACTTCGTTTTAAGTACCATTCTTTAGGCCAACGTCTGATTCCAAACTAGTGGGTATTGCAAAAAAATTTTGAAAAAAAAAAAATATCGTGTAACATAATATTGCACAATATTATATTGCGCTATATAATTTAACGTCTAGGGGCCGCTATACGAATAACCATGATAGAATCAGGTATCAGTGTCATCTATATACGACGTACATGAAGGATAATCAGTATACGCGACGGCTATCCCAACAATGATCGCATAAAATGCACATGTATTTATTATTAAATAATTAGTTTTTTTATGACGACACGAAGATACTATATTTCCATTTAATATTAATGTATTCAGGTAAGATCTCATTCTCGATGTACCTATTAATAATATGACCTATTTCTAGGCACGGATCCATATATTTTGTATATGTTCTTTGTTATTATGTTTTAATGGTCCAAATTTTTCGGTTTTAAAGCCTCTCCATTCTTCTTTTTCTTCAACTGTGGCAGTACTGACCAACAATGCAGAGTCTGTCGAATTTTCATCTATATGATGGCTCTCATCTAAACGTTGAATAAAATATGTATTACAAAAATATAATGCTTGTATAAGTAATGTCATTGATTATAGATTGCTATGAATGTAAAATATTACTTACTTTTTTAATTTCATTTATAAGTACCTACTACAATTATTGAACAAGATCAATATTTATAAAAGTTCAAAACATTGAACTTTAGTTATTAATTCATTGATGAATATGAAGACAAAAAACATACATTATACTTACTTGACAAACATATAGTGTTAATATGTAAATACTACATAGGTATGAATAATAATTATTGTTATAATGTATCCACAACAAAAATACCAATTTACTAAAAAATAAAAACGACCATAATAAATTATACACATTATATAATACGTAGGTATATTATTATAATTTATTATGTTTGAATATATTCTAAAAGTTATTATACATTTAAAATATGTATTTCTAATAAATTCATGAAAATCTAGAGATGCCAGAGCGACATACGGTAGGCAAGATTATAAAACATTGAAGTATCATAGGGCCGCCCAGAGATATTTGTAAATTACGGGATTGGACATATGAATTCTTGAAAATTAAGGAGAATATTTTAACACCACTTTTGACTTTCTAAGGCAACATGTTAGAGCTGCGTGAAGTTAGCCCTACCTTTCTTCAATTAGCGATATCTCGGTTAATAATAACTTGAAAATTGCGGGATATCTTACAAATTCGTCCAAATTACTGAAATATTGATATAATTTTCAAAATGATCGGACAATATGGTAGGGCCAATTTCATGCACATTAAATATTTTCCTATATATTTTTCATAGGTTATCACATCTCTAATGTCATTATTTTTTTATTCATAGCAACCGAAGTATTTCAAACTTTTCATATTATTTATTTTAATTATTGAAGTTGACGCTTGATTATGAGAACCACATAGTTTAGGTTTTTGAAATAATTTCCATAATTATACCTAATATTGGACAGTGAAACCTATTTAAATAAATAAAATTATAAAAAAAATTCATTAACCAGTATAGCACTATTAGTAATATTAATACTGAATAATAAGTAAGTACGTAATTTATGATGTTTCACTGTAGGCTGCGTAGCCTGCGTGTCAACAAATAAAAGTTAATAGTGGTCGACAATATTATAACACCATATGATGGTAAAACCCATTAAGTTAATAAAGATAGATATTAATGAGAAAATAGGATTGGAAATCCAATTCCCCTGGCCCGCCAGTATACCACCGAACAAATGACTAATATTATTATATTTTTGGAACTTTGTAAATTATATCATAATAGAGGTCTGCATTACGAATATACCATTTATGTTGTACCTACATTTCCAATTTATAAATCTATACTAAAATCAAAATGTCAATGAAATGTTTATTTTAAATTTTAAACAATAATAAAAGTTATAGTTTTCAAAATTGTTTTTTCAAAGTCCAAGGGGAGCAAACGCCTCGTTTGCCACCCTCCGGATACCCATGCTAATGGGTAATTATTTTATTTAGAATTTATATTCGTTATATATATTTCAATTTATTATTTGGTCATCTTATGAAGTTTATAGTTGAAATATACAGGGCTGGATCGAAAGGGCGGATTTTTTTTTAAATGGCTAGTACTCAACCCTGGGTGAAGAGATGGATGTGCGGCAGGTGCCATTAAAACGTGATCAGACGTAGCATGTTTTGCCGCGTGGCATGATCATGAATACATAAATACATTTTCAATGCCACGCAGTATTATTTTTTATCGGGCAAGTGAGGAATTCTGAGTGCTAAAAAATGTCTCCGCCTGAACGCGGCTTTAAGTTCGTAAAGTTTTAGCATTATTATTATTATTTTGTCTCAGTTAAAACCATGAATATGACTGTTTTGTGAAGAATAATGAGTTTTAAAATTTATTTTGTTTATCAAACAACACTTCATGCATACTGTATTGATCTAATATACTCAATATGAGTATTTTTAAACAGAATTATTGTAATTTATGAAGTTAGTTTTATTGTTTGCACAAATTAAGATCATCTCAATTTGCAATTGTTAATTGTTAATTGATTTAAAATAATAAAAACCCAGTGGGTTAAAAAAAATGTTCTTAATTTTATATTTAAATACATAATATACCTACATTATTATAATATACCTATTATTATAATTTTATATCACGAACACGTCATTTTTTGTAAAAAATTTTATTCCGTGTAATGTAGTTTCCTTTTTTCTAGTAAATAATATCCCATTTAGAATAATTTTTATACATATTATTATAATTTAATTATCGTAAAAATACAAATTAAAATGATCCCGGTCAGAATGTTGCACGCGTGACATCACATAACACATTCCATATTTGAAAATATTGTTCCTTCATGATGCACTAAGGATCAGTGGCGTATTTTCAACTTTTTGCTGGGGGGGGGGGGTCCAAAAAATATTTAAAATCAATGATTTATGTAACCATTATAAATTTTACTACCTTTAGAGACAAAAGACAGTTGGTAAAGGGGAAGGGGGTTCTGTGGTCCGTGCAGTATTATTATAAATAATAATTATTTAAAATATTTCATTTGCATTTTAAACTTTTTGAAATTTTTAGCATAAAATGCACTTAATTCTGATATTATTAGAATATTAAAATTTTGAATCACATAGAAAAATGTGATAATTAAGCATAAATAAAAATGAGTGATAATTGACAAAATAACTTTTTTAACATTGCATATTTTTTTAGTCATAAATTTGTTTCTAATTTTTAAACAGTAATATAAAAAAAAAACCTGCAAAGTACCTAAATGGTGGTTTTTACTTTCAGATTATTTTAAGATATGTGTTTAAAAACTAAGAATATTTTTGATTAATATTTAGGCATAAGTTTACCTGATGAAAATTCAACTGTTTTTGACAAAAATACTACATAAAAAGAGACTACAGGAAAAGTCATGAGATTTGTAAAATATAATATTAAAATATTAATTTGGTATATTTTTAAGTTTTAATTGATAATTTAGTTTATTATTTCTTAGTATGGTAATAAATAATAAAAGTATCTAAGAACCACGCCCTAGTAATAATATTATAGTTTATCAAATTTTGATTACCAAAAAACCCCATGCACATTTGTAAAATTATTTTAAATGATAAATAAATAAATTGGAAACTTGAAGATTTGTTTAATAAAAAAATATATATATTTTAATCATTATTAAAATCTTTTTTATATATTTTTGAAGCTTGAGTAAAATACATAGGTACTCTATGATATTTTAAAATGTTTATAACCAATATTTTTGGATTTATGAGGAAAAACCATTATTTTAACCTGTACTTTTTCATTATTTTCCATAGTTTTTTCTAATATATTTTTAAGAAATCGATAAATTACTTCTTCAAAGTATCTTCTAATAAAATGTTATTGCCAAAAAATTGATTAATGAAAAAATTAAATTATGAAGCAGTTCCTAAAATATTCTGATTTTCGTACTACACATTTTTACTTATATTTTTCCTTCGAATGATCTTTTTTATTTCTTTCATCATTAAAATTATAAATTATAATATGTAGGAATGTGGAATTCGATTAACACAGTTGCTAATTTCGTATAACACATTACATTAAACTTTTTGTACTATACGTAATTTTAGGGGTTGTTATGAAGTCAAATCTTCTAGTCGAGAAATTGCTTCATAATAACTTCATCATAAAACGGAAAATATTTTTGCACCATTCAGAATCCTAAATTTAGTCATTATATTCATTTTTAGGGCATTATAGTTATTACTTTATTTCAGTCGTCACATTCTATTTCCAATTATTATTGTTTAAAGATTCGATCTACAAAAATTTATTTTAGATATTTAAGTTTTTAAATTCAATATTTTTTGGTTCTGGGGGAGGGGGGTCCAGTACCCTTGAACTACCCCTCCCTTAAATACGCCACTGCCAAGGATAATATTAAAATTTTTCATCTGTGTGATTATACCTGGTCAATTCTATTGTGTAAATAGTAACTAGGTTTTTTTGCCACATTAACTATTATATTTGAATTTTCAACACTATTATTCTCAATACGACGTTTAGTAATACCTACATGAAGTACCTATTGAAGTATATACAGTACACAACACAGTGTAAACAGCTATTATAGAGCTCGGGTTTTAATTTGTTCTCTCAATATACCGATATTTGTGGAAACCAATGAGTAAAATAACTAATAAGTACCTAATGGACTAGGTATTAATATTAATAGATTCCTATTATAACTTTCAAGTTCTAACCATACTATTGATAACGTCTATCGATCTATTTTAAAATTATTGTTTTTTTTACGAGTGCGCCGAGCATGCATGTAATTCCTATACGGCATACGCTATAATAATTAAGTTGCTTGTTAACACGAATCATGTCAGGGACTCATGAATAGCTCAAAACCGGCTCATATTTGGTCGGACACCTGCCCGCTGACAACAAGGGGGGGGGCAAATACCTACCCTGCACCCCCTCAAATGACACCACTGTGTGGGGCAAGGGCCAACTTAATGAATCCCCTCTTTTCATTATATAATAGCCTTTGCATCTATCCAGTTTCATATATTTATCCGTAATCATTCATTAGGTACCCAATTATTTCACATTGGTGCATTTATGATTAAAAAATGTATGTCACCCAGTTTTCAATAATAAATTCACTAGTTGACAAAATATTTTTACTGTTATTTTGACTAGTTTACTAGCTTAAAAATGGACTGCCACAAGCTCTTTCAACATATGGATAATATGGGTACCTAATAATATAACTCGTAATACAGAGAGCTATAATTGCTGGAGTGTTATTTATAAAAAAATATCTAACCCATCTTGTCTTCGCCACTATTTTCAATAATTTTTTTATTTTATTTATCGGGGTGGGGGGGGGTGGGGTAATAAAATCAAAAACCAATAAGTACATTGAAAATAATGTTTATTCTTTGCAGATTACAAAATTAATTATAATTGTATATTATTTATTCATTACTAAATAAAAATTCTAGTCTTGGCGATTGTTCTATTGCAAACCTTGCAATTAACTGTTCAATGAATTGGTTTTTTCTTGCGTCAATTTTTTCACGATGAACACTTAATACATGCACAGACCCATGTAATCGGTATTCGTCCATCATAGATCGAAGTCAAGTCTTAACCTGCTATGCAACTTGTAGCTGGTAAAAATAGAAAAATGTCTAATGTAATTGTAATACCGAGGGAAAATATTTTGCTTTGTTTTAGTAAATTCATAATGTCCATACTTTGGCAATATTTTTTGTCATAAACTATACGTACAACTTTCACCTTTAGCTAACAAATTTTAAATTTTATAAAAATTATATATATTTATGATTTCAACGTACTTTTCTTTTTTAATTTTTTGAAATAATACTATATGAAGATGTTATAATGAAAAATCAATACTATTATATTTTTCAAATTTTTTTTTGATTGATTGAGCTATTGATTCGAGATAATGTATAAAACTGATACTCGATAATTGTCTTCGAGAGTTTCACTTGAATAATTGTTTGTATTTATATTTATATAAATATATATTTATATTCTACAACAAAGAAATTATTTTCCAGTAATTCTGGGGCAAGTAATAATAAAACCTAAATCATTTGCTTTAGATTTTGCGGCAATAAATAATAAATTAAAATTTTTGATTGCGTTTATTCTATTGCTTTTAAAAATTTCTAATGCCTCTACACGTTCCCGAACTTAATATAGTTCTATTGATTCGCCTTTAAAATATTAATAACAGGTTCTGAGATAACGCTGTATTTTACAATATTGTAGTAATTGTAATTAAAAATGAAAAATTCGAGGCTGAGGAATATAGATAATGAGCACATTGTCTTGTATTAGTTTTTATGACGCCATCAATGAATAAAGATTGGAGGCTTTGAATTATTGTAAATTGTAAGAACGTTTTAAGAAATAGCCAATATTTTTTTATTTTGAACGCCAGCATGTTTCATAAAAAAAGTGTTATATTGGGTAATAGTTTTCTTCGAAGTGTACTTTTACAATAAAATTTAATAATTTCTTGAATTGTGACTGTAGTATTACAAATAACTATAATTTTGTTTAATTACTATATTTAATCGGTGACTATCACAATGAAAAAATAAAGCTTTGGCATGTCCCGAATTAGTTTAGGAATACCACCTTCTTTTCCAGCTATAGTAGCACAACCATCATAACCTTATCCATAAAGTTGAGTTAAATCAAGGCCACTATTCACCATAAGGGATAACAATTTATTAGCAATTGATTCTGCGTTTAATTTATCTAAGGTTAAAAAGCCTAGAAATTCTTCTGGTATTTTTAAAGGACTTGACTGTTTGTCTAAGAATCGAATTACAATTGTGAACTGCTTTATACCAGAAATATCTGCTGTTTCGTCAGCATTAATTGAAAACGCATTCGGGTCATTGGCTTCACACACTATATCTTCTTTTAATATTCTTCCACGTTCACACAGTGTTATTAATTCATTTTTAGTTCTATAGGACGAATATTTAGCATTTCCCAGATTAGTCTTTTTCTTCTTCTTCTTCTTCTTCTTCTTCTTCTTCTTCTTCTTCTTCTTCTTCTTCTTCTCCTTCGCCTTCTCTCCAACTATTTGTGGTTGGCCACCCTGGTTCTACACTTCCGCTTAACTCTATCTCCCGCATCTTCTTCACTTACTCCCACATTCCTCATATCACTCGCCATCACATCCCCCCCATCTCTTTTTCAGTCTTCCTCTCCCCCTCTTACCAACAACATGCATTTCCCTTACTAATCTTACTGCCTCAGTCTCTTTTCTCCTTAATACATGCCCGAGCCATCTTAATCTATTCTCTCTCATTTTGTCTACTATCGAAGCTACCCCTATACTACCTCTGATATACTCATTCCTTATTTTATCCTCTCTAGTAACTCCACTCATC
>JAIPRL010006323.1:0-27933 GCA_025469235.1 Pemphigus obesinymphae
ACTTACAGCGCTATTTTGTTTCGGTGGTGGATTGTGAACTAATACAGTGTGACCATTTATTCAGAATCCAGGACAATTTGTCAATCGAACATAATAATTTATTATTTATTATATATCTGTGGTGATAACCATGACAAAATAACTGAATAACTCGTGTTGATGATAACTGATATTTTATTTACAGCATTAGTTCGAAATTCACCGCTGTCATCATTTAGCGCTACAAGTCAAATTGAGTAAAAAGAACATTTCAGACCGGGTAAAACAATGATAATAGATCGTCGTTCGACATCTTGTATGTCTTAATTCGTGGTATAAAGAAACCCGTGTTGATATTGTATGTGTTTAAACTTTAATACGGTGCTGTTTTCGCGTACACTCTTTCGTTTTGTAAATAATTATTATTCAAACTAATCGCAGTCTTTTTCTAATTTGATCTTTTTAATAATAACACATTTAACCGGTCCAATTTTCATTCCAATGCTCTATGAATACAATTAAGGGTAGGTTTTACAATTCTTGGTTTAACTCGAGTTCAGTTGAACCTGGTTCATCAACTGAATCTAGTTTAACTTACTGTTCGTATTCCAATCACCTAAAGGTATTTTAACCTGTGGTTTAATAAAATTATCTGTGATAATAGAATAGCTAGGTTATAACAGTGAATATATTGATAATTGTATGATTGTGGTATAATCAATGTCGGTTTCGTTTTTATTGTTCCTACATTAAATTAAATTTTAAAACGATTTTATTTAATTTATTCGTATAAAAAAAATGATGTCTGACGATGAAAATTTGACGGATGATGAAGAGTTTATGGAATTATGCACTAATCATATAGGTTTTCCTCGAAAAAGAAGGACGTTTTTTGAGCGACCTAACCATTTTACAAAGTGGATAAAGAGATAAATAATTCTTTAGTCGCTTTCGTCTATCTAAGAACAGTATATTTCATTCTAGATCACATTAAGGAAAATATTACGTCACCAACAAATAGATACAG
Organism: Pemphigus obesinymphae; assembly: GCA_025469235.1. Lineage (NCBI taxonomy): Eukaryota > Metazoa > Arthropoda > Insecta > Hemiptera > Aphididae > Pemphigus > Pemphigus obesinymphae. Next base: position 1,007 of record JAIPRL010006323.1, read on the forward strand.
TATACAAGTACTATAATTATGGGAATCTATGGCACACAATGTCGCTATATAAATTCATACGAAACTGAAATTTCAAATTATCAAAAAATATTGATATCTCTGTTATCAACATTATTGAACAACCAATCAAATTGAAGATCATCATTGAACTCGGTTTAACTCACTGAAATCGGCGGATCACGTAAATCGTGGTTTAGACTGTAGGTTCAGTGAATTCTAATACCGCACTTTTCGATTTGAACTAGGTTTAAACTCTGAACCAGACTTAAACCACTATTGTAATACCGACCCTAATACTTCCTTAAAAACGTAAATAAGCGAAAGAAAATAAAAAAAAAGCTCATCGACTTTTTTTAGTCGACGCAACTATAATATTATGGTGGCACATTGGGCCCACTTTTCAGTGGCGGTGCCGTTGCACACACTGCCTCCCCCAAATGACGCCCCTGATTATAATAGGTATAAAGTTCATTTAAATATACGGATTCTATGTTTAGGTACCATTTTAAAAACGAATTTCATCGAGTATAGTTAATAAATTCATATCCGTTTATTAATATCGTATTTATATTTTTTGAAACATGATGATTAGCGGTAACACTCAACTCACGTAGACGATATAATATATTAGGAAAATTGACGTGTTGAGTATTGTTATATTACTATTTACTATAACCAGGGTACACGGTGGTAAATGTGAACACATTACGTACACACTATTGACAATTTGGGTATTTTTATTCACGGGTGATGTGCGAAAACGTGTTCACATTACCCGTTTTCGTCCTTTGCCCGTAACGTAATATGTTTAAAACCTGTATCCTCTATACGACTCTTTCTGTATAGGCGTACGCTCCACGCCGGGCGAAACACGTTTGGGCCCACACCGTACGATCGAAAACATAATAATATTATGTAATATATTTGAAACGCATAATATGATTATAAAAACGAAGCCAATATGGCAGCTCGCTATATATTTCAAGGATCGTTGAGAACAATGGATTTTGGAAGAGTGGCGTCACACGCAGTCGAAATCCCCCGGGCACGATTTTACGTTTATTCACGTGAACCGAAATTCTCCCCGTTTATTTATATACATGTCATACGGGGTTCGTACGTTTTAACGAAATACTTTTTTCGATTTTAGCAGTACCTATACCCCAGGCTGGACAAGTTAACGATATTTTTTAACTCGTTAAGTTAAGTTAATTGAAAATAATATAAGCTAATTTAAGTTAAAAGTTACTCGTATATTTTTTATTAACTTTTAAAGTTAAAAGTTAACTTTGAAAAAAAAGTAACTTAACTTAGTTAAAAGTTAAAATTTCCTAATTAGGTAAAAAAGTCGATATACCTATTATATCGTAAAAAGTTAAAAAAGGATGGTTATTATCTTTATGCTCAAAAAAACTACTCGGGACTTCTTCTGCCTGAAAAAGTGTATACATGTAAAAATAAAAATACAACACGGCATTTTAAAACCCATGCATAAATGAGAAATCAGAAAATAACTTCTAACTAATTTAACTTAAATTCAGATACTTTCGTATAAAGTTAACTTGAAGTTACACGTTAATTTTAATAAAAAAGTAACTTATTAAGTTAAAAGTTAATCTGAAAAAAAAGTAACGCGTTAAGTAACTTTATTATTAAAATTAACTTAACTTTGTGCTTAATCACGACAAATCGGAGATCCACTTTCTTCGAGTTGGCCGCAGCCCGAGTGGACCCCGCTCGGTTTATATATAGGTGCGACCGAAAGAAGATAGCTAAAACGATACGAATCGCTAATTAAATTATAGCATGCCATAGTAATGTAATTAAAGTATTTTTTTTTTTGCGAGTGGGAAATGACCTATATATAGAGCTCACTCGGACAACACGGAAGAAACTATACTAAATTACGCGGAGAGTTTAGGAGCGCGCAAAAACCAATTTTCGTTTTACCTCACCGCAACATCGTCTATCGGCTACTCGCCACCCAAAACATCACGTGCTGGCTGCACTGATCGGTAGGTTATACACTGTGATGTTATTTTGTAGTGATTACAGCTTGTTAGATCATCGGGCCGTCGGGGTGATAATAAAAACGGTCATACCGTTTTCGACCGTGTAGGCCATAATGATAACTGATAAGCCATAATGTGTGTTATTTAATGCGCTCGGTATACTATGTCAAACTATGGATAGCCGCCCAAGGAACGAACGATGATTCGTACGTGGATGAAATAATCATTGCTACACAACTTTGATCGTATTATCACAACTGCGTCATACGGTGATACGGTGGGAATGTGACGTGCTGGTTAGTAACGTCATGTCGAACGTATATTATACATAGTATTTATTATTGTCCGTATTTGAAGGATTTTTGACGAATTTCCATTGAAACTGCATGTTGCAAACCGTCCATATTGCAAACCGTCACCACGAATTGTGCAGTATAATATAATGATTATTATACAGCAAATCAAACGCCCGTGTCCGTCGTCCGATAATCGTGAACGTCCCCCCAGTCTGAGAATCACTGGTTTTTACTGTTCATAATATGTCGACCGTTCACCGTAATAAGTCGATAAAGGGAATAATATGGAAAGCATGTATTACAATATTATTATTTTATACGCGTCGGGCCTATTTAAGGCCTATATATAAATAAATAATTATAATACAGTAGATAATATAATATGACACGTGTACTATGCAGGAATGATAATATACGCGTATAAAACGTATACAATTTTATTTTGTATTTGATATTAACATTAAAATGTAAATACAATTTAACGATCAGTGTGAGTGTTTCAACTTAATTTATTTCAAATTAAAATAGAATATAATATATTGGTTTTTGTAGTTGCAATTTTCAATTGTATTTTTCTTACTATTAAATAAAAAATAAGCCGTAGATATGTACCAAAAAAAAAAAAAAAAAAAAAGAATAATAAGAATACCTTATTATAATTAATATTATTAAGTATCATAATACGTATATATTACAAATTATGTAGGTATATAACATAAAGATAAAATACAAATTCATAAAATAAAAACAAAAACTGAAAAACAAAATTATTAAATAAACCTTTACAAAATAAAAATAAAACATACTTGACTATCAGTCTTTTCCTCAAATTTGGAAATTTAAACTATTAAAATAATTACTGATTATAATAATAATAGTAATAATAATAGCTCTATAGGTAATACTTAATATTCATTTGATGGGCTCTGACATTTTTGTCGCAGGAATATTAAGTAATTTATGTGCCAAACAATAAAGTTCCGAGTGTTTATTTTTAGCAAAATACCAAAGTGCAGTTATTCTTAAAGACTTCTTTTCAAATAAAGTTTGAAATACTACAGTTTTTTCTTTATAATATTTTTCCACTATACCGTGTTTAATATTATGTTTTAATTGTGGTTGAACTGGATAAGAAGACAAAGCATGCAATAAGCATGATAAAAATAAAATGTTTACATTAATTTTGTATCATTATAGTATAGAAAGTATAAAATCAAGAGTTTTATACTATACGTTTTATACGTACGTACTACGTGCAATACATATTTTATACTATACCGTATTGTACGTTACAATCCTAGTAAGTAGTTGTTTAGGTACCAAGAAAAAAATATAATATTTAATTCATTAATTTTCATTTCAGCCTTGCTACGTAATAGTAAAATCTTGGTATTGGTCTAGCTCTAGTACAGTATTGGTCTTGGTCTTGGTCTCGCAAAAATACCGAATTTGTCCATAACTAATGTGTGTATACGGTAGAGCCTTGCACGGGCTGGGAATTGCCGGGCCCACATTATTCATAGTTTAAAAATCATAAATTATAATATATTACAATTTATATTTTCATTTATTAGTTCACATATAGCCATTTTCTTATATTAGATGATACTTATTAAATTTGCATCGTTAATTAATAATAAATTATACTTATTACACAACTTACTACTATCTAAGTAATAAAATATGAGTGATCTTATTTTATTAACTAATTGTCCATTAACAAATATATACTAACCTAAACGGGCCGGGCCAAATATTTCACTTACTCGGGCTGGGCCGGATGGGCTTCATTTTTATAAATTAATTTTGGGCGGGCACGGGATTAAAACATTAGGACCATGCAGGGATAGACCGAATTTGTCCATGACTAATGTGTATACGGCGATGGTTCGACGTCCGTACGGTATGTCGACGGCGTCATATTGATATAGACGACGCCGACGAGGACTGCGGAGGATTGATGAACCATACGTTTTATACGTTTTTCGTTTCTTATACGTACGTATAATACGTATTTTATACTATACCGTATTGTGAGTTACAACCCTGGTAATCAGTGTTTAGGTACCAAGAAAAAAATTTAAAATTCAATTCATTAATTTTAATTTTATTTAAAAGCAAGACTTTCGAGAGTCTCGCAGTCAAGTCTTGGTCTTGGTCTTGGTCTTGCTAGGTCTATTACAGTATTGGTTTTGGTCTTGCAAAAATGCAAGACTAAGACCGAATTCGTCCATGACTAATGTGTATACGGCGATGGTTCGACGTCCGTACGGTATATGTCGCCGGCGTCATAATGATATAATTAACGACGGCGACGAAGACTGCGGAGGGTTGATGAACCATACGTTTTATACGTTTTTTTTTTTTTTTTTTTTTTTGGTGCGTTACGACCCTGGTAATACGTATAGTCTGGTACCGACGACGGTGGACGATAATAATGAAACATTTCCCTGTTCCCCGCCCCGCGGCCCCATCATTATGCGACGGTAATAAGGGCGTTTTTCTCCTCTCTCTCCCCCCCCCCCGCTCCGGCAACAGGGTACCCGCCGCCGCATTATGGTCCCCCGCCGTGCGGGTGACCGGAGCGGTGCGCCGTCGCCTCGCGCCACTCCCGTCCTCGCCGCGCGCTCGACCGGCCGTCGTCCGTCACGGTAGGAACGCCGGCAGCCGCCGCCGGCAGCCACCGCCGCCGCCGCCGTCGTGCAACCGAATCGCGGCGACGGTAGCCGACCGTGCGGTGCTCGCGGCTCGCCGGCGGTTCGACGGTCGCCGGCGACGTTGCCAGTTGTGGCGTAACGGTTTCGCCGGACGGACGGGTACGCCATTTTGTGTGTCGGCCGCGTCGTTCGTTGTATGAGCGCTGCGCGTTGTACACGCACTACGTGTTACGACATTATAACGCGAGATGGTGATGCAGGGGGGGGGGAGGAGGGGGAGAGGAAAGAGCCCAGTTTTATTTATTTACGCGTGGCGTTCAAACGACGTGTATAATGTCCGGAACGCGTATATTATATACGGTTCCAAAAATGATTTACACCCAAGCGTACGTGCAATTGTCACATCACTATGTGTACGAAAAGAGAAATCCGTCGTTACGTGATCGATAAACGGTCGTCGACAGTTCAGTGGCGTGTGTGCTTATTTAATTCCCGACTTACGGCGAGGTTTGAGGTCAGTGGCAGATTTGTGGGGGGGGGAGGGGAGGGGGGGACGTGACGATCGCCAAAGGCCCTTGGACATTTTTTCATCATTTTGTGAAAAGTGTAAAATTCATTTTGAATATGCATATTATAGCCCTTTATTTCTCAATTATCCTAATCGCCTCCTCCCTTGAATGAGCTTCTTCAGATCCACCCCCGCACACAACATATACTATTCTCGTAACCAACATTTTTTTGTAATTTAGCCATTACATGATGCAATTTTAATTTGGGGAGGGTCTCTCCGCCCCCCCCCCCCATCAATTACGCCACTGCGACATTTTATACAGATATATTATACCGGTAATTCGATATTGTATACAAGAAATACGGTTTATAGGTTTTTGTCGTCCTATAGAATATATTTTTTATCGAAAATGTAGCTATAGGTACAGATTGAAGGTCAGCGTGGCCGCGGTAATATTAATGCTACGTGAGCATATTGACCTATAGTTGAAAACCCAAAATTTCAAAATCAGAACACACTACATTACCTGCAGGGCCGTCCCGAGGGGTTCGGTTGGAGTAGGGGGAGAGTTTCTCACCCCTTCAACTTCGGAAAGCAGTCGGAAAATTTTTTTTTTTTTTTTTGCTTAATTTATGTTTCGAAGAGAAATATTATATTAATTTTTTTAACATTTTCACCTCTCCCCCCCCACCAACAAAAAAAAATCTTTCTTCGGGACGGCCCTCCCTTGTGCATGTTACTGTATATTGTGCTGGGGTATAATGCAACAATCACTGTATAGGTATAGATACTAATGTACTCAGGGACGGATTGGAATTGAAATTCGGCACGGGAAAATTCAATTTAAGCGGCCCATAGCTATATATATATATATATATATATATATTTATTTTTTTACTACCTACATATTTAGGCATAATATATTAATAGTGACCCAACGAAAAATTATACACATATAATATTATGTCCATATATGTGTATATCCTATGTAAAATATGATTTCGTTGATTTTTTTTTTACAAAATTATAATAATAATCAATTAATAGACAGTAAATAGTATTTAGATTATATAGGTATATATATTATATACCTAAAGAATAAAAAATATAACATAAAAATACATCAAATGTTGAATAAGGTATTTTAAATTCTATATTATAAGAGCGGAACGATCAGGAATACATTTGGTTTTATCAAGGATATTTGGGTTTTTCTTAGACAGAACAATTAGGAAATGAAAACATTTATACATTCCTGGTGAGATTGCCTTTGACATTTCCTCTAAATTATAACTATCATTATCAATTAAAATACCTGTCAAATTATATGCTGTGAATTTGACTAATTTTCGGTAAACCGATTTTGGCTCGGAATAATTTTTCGAATTAAATGCAATAATATACAGTGACTTTACAATGATGTTTATTTTTTTTTCTCTGCGAGCAATTTTCCGATCAGAAGGAGTCGAGTGGGAATTTTGGAGTAAAGAGCATTTTTGATGGCAAATTGGTCTTTGAGTAGATCATTTATGCATTTTTCCAGTATTATTTCCCTTAAGTGTAAAGAAAAACTATACCTTCTATGACGGAAATATTTTATAAATGTAAGGAAAATAACAAATAAAGTTGCCATGCATGATAGTTACATATTCTTTTTATTTACAATTTGTTTATTTTTTTAATACCTACCTGTAATTTATTATTACATATATTACACTGAAGCTCCGCTCAAAATCGTTTCATTGAATGCAATAATAAATCTACGAAAAGTGTCATGTCCAATAAGCGAAGTACTTCTACTCCTACACCCGACGAGTGAAGTGCACAATTTTTACTTTCAAGTTATTTCAAACCCTCATCTATTTTTCACCAAAATAATCTCGGCGTTTGAAATTAATTTTACTACAGGTGTAAGTACATGGTACCTACTTTATGTGCTCTTATTTCAATTATTAAAATAGTTTTTCAAAAAATATATTATATAACATTAGAATGGGATGAATGGCAGTTCAATGTAGGTACATTGTAATGTAATGCATATTTTGGAAAAAAATCAATTTTTTTTAACCCGTTCGATGTGCATATGCGAATGCATATATATAATATATATATATGTACTTTATAGGCATATCTTCTAAGCGAAATTAAGGTGGATCTCTTGGTTTTATACCGTGATGTTTATTATTTTGTTTTTGTCTGAACAACATTTCGACTACTAAAAACGATCCAATATTTTTATATTTACACTTTTCTGTAAGAATTTATCTATAGTTGATGTTAAAAAAAAAGTAGTTTTTCGATTTGTCAGTAGTTCTTTAATGCGTAAGAAAAATGTACCGAAAATGGCGGATAATGGGAAAATATCGATAATCATCAGTACTTATGGTATCCATTATTTCCTCGTTATTTTGAAAATAGTTATCCTATGGAAATTTGTACTGTGTATATATCAACTTTTATGTATACATATATTATTAGGTATGTATAACATATACAAAGAAAAAAAAATTAACCAATAATTTTAACGGTGAAAACTTGAAACTCATAGACGCAAAAAAGCAACTGTTTGGGGGGGAAGAGCGGGGGCGACAAGGCTTAAATGTCAAATTTTTAAATTAATTTTGATTAGTAAAATTAAAATAATATTAATTTTTTAAAACTTTTTAGACTAATTTTGGGGACTTCATCAATTAAAAGCGCCTCATCAATTTGCGCTAATGGTTGAAACATTCGAAACGACCGTCTGAGTAGAAAATTTATAATATAGGTTATTCATAATGGCATATCTTGTGTTATGCGTAAATAAACATTATATAGCTGTAAGTGTGTGTGTGAGCCATAATCATTATAAATTCTTAAAAATTCCAAATATTTTCTAAATGTTCCACCTAAACTATTACGAAACTGCTAAAGCCCAAGAGATAACATTTTTTCTAGTAGGTAGTACCTATTTAATAAACTTTTAACTAGGTTATGTAAGAAAATATTTAACGTTATTTATACAGCTTAATATTTATGAAATTGAAAAATATTTTAACGATTTTAAGTCTTATTTATTTATTTATTTAACTTTTTTGGTAAACGCCGTAAGTGGTGAGTACCTATGCATACTTAAAACTAGATATAAAAAATTAATAATGATGAACTGTTATAACTAAAGATCAAAGATTTTTCATAAAATGCATGATTATGCTATTTTCTACAGAAAATACATACAGTCATTGAGTTTTAATAAATTATTAAATACTTGAATGATAAAATAATGAAATTTTATAATGCATATTTGTGCATATTTTGAGCATTAATACATATTCTTAATTAAAATGCATTATTTTGCATATTATGGGTACCCATATTAAATATTATTTAATCTCTAAAAATAAAAAAAATATGATGTATTTAATTTTAAAATTAATTCCTTATTGTATAGATATTTTATTATTTAGGATATCATCCTCTTTTGGTTATAAAAGTGTTTATATTATTGTAAACTTTTTGTGTACCTATTTATTATGTTTATCTTATATTATTTTGGTGTTTTTCTTTGATTTAATTTATTAATGTTATTAGTATATTAGTAGATACTAATACTTAATTAAAAGAAACAAAGATAATGGAATTTTAGACTGTATATTTCGTATTTTTATATATGTTTCATACATCGCATATTTTTACCTTTGTAAGTGAATATTTAATAATTATAAGTGCATGCAAATATTTGGTCTTTATTTATAACATTAAATATGAAAAGTGACCAGGACTAAGTTGCGTTTAGACGACGTGACTTACTACGAAGCGGGTAATTGTACATTTTTACCCATATAAGAAGTACGATTGAAAAAGAAAACACGGAAACAGATAGAAGAGAGTAAATCAGGTGGATCAAAAGAGCCATCAAGAAGATAGTTTATGAAATGAAAGTCTGCCCCAAAATACGACGGGAAGCTATAGTAGGAATTCCAAGGAGGATGGAGGAAATAAGAGAGTATATAGTCATGCACATGCTTCGGATGTTTGATTTATAATATGAAGGCAGCGAAAGATAAAGATAATAAAATCTAATTTTTTTTCATTTGCATTTACATTTTTTTTGTTTATAAACTTATGATCATTTGCACAAAAAAAAAAAAAAAAAAAAAATTGTGATTGCGAACACTATCTAGCTATTATAGATTAAAATTTAAAAAAATATGTATATAGAAACCTCTGAATAGGGGACACCCTCGGTCACTATTATATAATAATAATTTAGAGATCAGTTTTAAACTCGCTATATACGTATAGTTGATCGCGCGCCAAGTATGATGGGTGCCAAATTACAACACCCCATACTATCTAATTGAAAAACTAAAAACTGAAAACATTAAAATATTTTTTATATTTTCCCTACATAACCTAGAATAAAATCTTATGAATTCATACACATATTTAAAACAATAATTGGATATCGGAATGTACGTAAATTAATCTACCGCTTATTATAGTCTAAAACCGCCAAAAATACGGGGTATTTGTATTTTAGGTAGCCTTAAATGAGCTTTCAAATCTTACAATTTGAAATTTTCATTATGTATAATGTATATATATATATACCTAACCAATAAATTGTTAAACGTAAAACACTTTGTTGACAGCATTTCACATTTAAAAAAAGTGCTGTCTGGGTGGAGGGGGCGAAGACCGCATTCCTTCGTATGGGTAAAAATATGTGTTTAAACACCTCCGTTCGTATATAATAATATTACAATATTTTATCAAATTATATATGGTCCTTATCTAAAACGTGTATAAATACTTATCTAAATCCTTTGTGAAACACATTGTAAAGTGTGAACGGAATAATTTTACGGTAACCCAATACCATAAACAATAATAAAGATAAAAAAAAAAAAAAAAAAAACCGGTAAGTTGATACGCGCATAATAATGTTGTTGAAACAACGACAAGGCCTTCTACTGCCAGTCGACTGTGTTTGCGCGTTCGCGCGTGCATCAGCATGATGCTAATCAAATTTCAGTAATTTACAATATTTCTAGGTCAAGGGAGACCGTGATAATGATTGATGCTGTGTGTATTGCGATTGTACGGATTCTATTCTAAAACCAATTAGGTATTATGTTTATCATGTCCACGTGTGTCGTGTCACAGTCTCACAGTTGAAAATTATAATAAATTAAAAAAAAAAAAAAAAAACAATATTGGTTATATAGTTTTCATTGTAATAGGACCCGACTTGGAAGAACATTATATTATAGATAATAGTTAATATGATATATTTATATGGAACAACATCAAAAATACTTTCATGAAAATATGTTGTCGTCGTGTAGTCTATACCTACCCGTAATATTTGTATCGCTGAGAGAACGCCACGCATAGGCATATAGTTGTTCATTTGCCGTAAAAAACTGTTTTGTTACAATTGTCTGTGTTTTACCGTCGTCTTTGAAAAAAAAAAATATATAATTTATTATTATAATTTAAAAAGAATTATTAATTTTGTAAAAACCGCATTATTTGGAGGACTTTTACAGATGGTATGACATTATAATTTATGTTTGTGATATCGAAAAAATTACGAAGGTGGAACATAGGTTATTTTATTTACAATACGGCGTGAAAATTTGGTTTCTTAATTAGAACTGCGGCCCGAGAACACATTTTTCTTGTAAAACAATATTAATATCGTGATCACACAACAATGAAACGCAGTAGGTACCTACTGACGCACCGCAGCCACAATTTTAAATTACTTTTGTACTTGGATGTATTTGGATGTTTCTAAATGATCACATTTTTATTTTTATTCAAATTACACGGAAAATTGCCTACACAGAACCCCTTAAAAATCACATGTGTGGTTTCCTATCACTATTTACTATATCATTATTTTACCATCTCAATAAACGGCTATATTATATTTAACCATATTTCCTAGTATATATTTACTAATTCGCCACAAAGGGAAAAACAAATGAAATATAGGTTAAATAATAATTTCTAAACAGATTTTATAAGCATAACTCGTAATGTTTAAAAATGTAGTTATAAATATATTAAATATATGAGAATATTATATTACTTATATATTATACCTACCATTGATTATTATATATAATTATACTCCATATATTCATTATGATGACGTGATAACCCCTGTATTTTAATGCACAAACATGTCTACGTAGAATAACGATAATTCGTTTCACAGTTGCTGCACAGAATAAAAACATCAATTATATCATCGAAAGTTAACAACATTCTAGAGGAAATGTCATGTACTTTTTGTAAAATAATGCCTATAAAAAAAGTTATAGCCGTTTAAAAAACTGAAAAGAAATCATATTTGAATGTTAGGTTGTGTGCTAAATATTTAGTTTATCGAAAAAACAATATAACGTTCCCTCCGTAATATGTTGTAAACTTTCGATTTCATAATAGGTATTTTTGCTCTTAAACCACTATAGGAAACGAGTAATCGTAATTGTGCGTAGGCGCGTTTTTTTTTTTTTAACAAATATCGCATTTACACATCAATAAAAAATGGCATTTACACAAGTCTATTTTTAAATTAATTTTAAAATGTATTTAAATATATTAGAATCGTTGGATTTTCATTTTTCTTAAAATTTCATAAAAATTGCCTATATACCAAACCCCTTGAAAATCGGGTGTATTATTACGTCCTCTTAAGCATATTATGTAATGTATATATATATTATTATATTATTTTATATAAAAATTTGATTAGGTATATCAATGATATTACGTAGGTAAATAATACATTATAAAATGTGTAAAACAAAATATGAAGAATATAATGTAATCTTATCAAATATTGTAGAAAATTGTATTTTTACTATGGTTTTATTATGGATATACAGTAGATAATAGCTATCGAATAAAGTATTGATTCTAGAATGATGTGTTTTTTTTAAAAATATTTTATGTACATGGTTTATACATTATTTTCGGACACGAGAGTGAAAACTATCTGATAGGAAATTTATTTTAGTTATTATTTTAAAAATGTTATTTATTTTTATTTTTTTGAAGCATAAAGAAAAACTACGGGAAATCGCCGAAAATGATTGTAAATCGGAAAATAATATTATATACCAATAACCGCTCAGAATCGTATTTTGAATACGATAATTTATCTTTAATTTCAAAATGTAAATAATATATAATAATAAATATACTATCCGGTTCGAGGACTGAATTTGTAGATGTTTTGTCTAAATATTGAGATTATCTATGCCTACGCATATATGCATACATATGAAGAGTTTTATAATATATTCAATAATAAAAAAAAATCATATAAAATAAACTGGCCGGAGGTTTTGATATAACAACTGTATATTAACTTTTAGTATTATGTATATTATTATTTTATATTACTATATTTGTAAAAATTTATATTCAAATACGAAACATGAAATTAGGTTAAATACGTGTGTAAAATCTGCCAAAATACGAAATTTCAATATAATACATGGTTTTTGATGAGATCGATATTATATAATGTCGAATTACATATATATAGTGGGCTTTCATATTAGGTATATTGGATTGATTTTTCCATTTTTGTATTATTATGTTTGTATACAGTTGAGCAGGAGTTTTGGAGTAGATAATGATCATTTTTGATAGCAACTTGGTTTTAGTTAGTATCTATACTTTGAAGAGATCATTTTTGATGTTCTGCAGAAACGGCTGAAGGAAAACTACCTTTTTAACGAAAATATTTTATAAATGTAGAAGAAACATTATCTTAATAACAAAGTTTGCTAGATTTATGCAGAATTTGGTCCATTGTTATTTTGTTCCTTTGATTATTATTATTATTATTATTATTATTTTAATTTTGAATCCAAAGATAAGTCATTGCATACAAAAGACGATTTTTTTCGAAATTTTTTTCTCAAACTTTGGTACAATAAATGAAAAATATAAATAGATAATACTATATAACAACTTTATTTTTTTATTTTGTTATTTCCCCTACATGTATAAGAAGTATTTTTTATACACACGTAAGGAAACATATACAATATATACGTACACATTATAAATACATAAAAATAATCATCTCGCTTCTTTAAGAATCTACAATAAAGTTGTTACGGTTACTTATTTATTTAATAATTTTATACTTACCGAACTTCGCTCAGAATTCTCTTTTGAGCATAAAGACTTAACTTTACTTTCAAATTTAAAACAATAATAATACAGTATACATTATAATCATAGGACTGAAGGGACGATGGGCCAATTGCACTATCTGTATCTGGACGATCATTTGATACCAAACAAATTTATATGATAACGATTATTTTGCTGTCGCTATATAGTCGCACTTTAATAGGCCAGCGAGCCGTAGGGGACTTAAACAAATAACATAACGAACACATCTCTGACATATCATATCTTGTATCACTAGTGTGTACGAAGATTATGAAAAGAACTTCTTGCATCAAAATTGTGGTTATACATCACATTCGTCTTATCACTCTAAGTGACTCTTATGTGTTATAATCTGTGCATATATCAAAACAATGCCACAATAACATGTAAAATATTTGATAAATTTATTTATGATAAATTATTATAATAAAAATATATTATTATGACATACTCTATTGAATTATATGAGTATAAAAAATTCGGTTAGCGAATGGGGTGTAAACACATTCGGTCATCGATCAGGATACTCTGGTGGTAGATATTTTGAATTTGAAAATAATTTATTTCAATAAAACGATTCTGAGCAGAGTTTCTGTAATATACATAATTATTATAGATACTGTAAAAAAAAAAAAAAAAAATTTAAATATGTCGAAAAATGAATTTTTACACAATTTTTAAAATAGTTTTAAAAATGTTTGACGTACGTATAATAATAGATACCTAACGAATACATTCTCTGTGGACATTTCGAATTTATAGATTATAAACCCATTACGAGGAGATAATCCAAATTTTTAGTTCCCCTATAGTTTTCAAATATTCATTATAATTTATAAACAAAAACTGGTAATTGATAATTATCAATTTACTATTTATGCACGTCAAAAATATAGGTAGATAGAATCTATAATTATTTCTTTGAAGAATACTTACGGAATATAATATTGTTGTTATGCCATATATTTCGGGGGTTTTTTTTTTTTTTTATATAAAATATACTTATAATATCTTGGTGTAAATGATTATTATTAGAACTTTGAAATACCTATATGTGTTTACAATATGGGTATTTACTTTGTGATAATGTTTAGTGTTTAGTAAAAATATTTGACAATTTGAAATTTTTGCAAATTTAATAAAATCATACATATAGCAGGTAATTAACATTATCAATAATATTCAAAAAAAAAAAAAAACGTGTACGATTTCAATATTGTATACGCGTCATAGACTATAGGTATTATGTTTATAAAATATTCAAATAAATTTAATAAAAAAAAAAAAAAAAAAAAAAAAACTACTAGAGGAAATCCCCCAAATAAAATCAACCTAATTGGGCCACCCTTTTCCCATTTCAAGAATCCCTTTTGGAGAGGAGGAGTAATATTGAACCCTCTAAATATATTATATACAGAGGGTTATAAAACGGAAATGGCACTGTACATAGTATATTATTATGTATATACAATACAAAAGGAATAGATGGGGGAATAGAACTTTCTCCCCGAGTTCTGCCGTACAATAGTTTTGCTATAACATTTTACATTACACATTATATATATATACAGGGTGTTTCCTTTTTTTAACGTATACAAACTACGAGGGTAACCTGGTGTTAGTGAATGTATAATCGAAAACCTATTTCGCGTTTTGCGAATTTTCGCGTAATACTATATACTATAATATTATGTATATCTTATTAGCTACGATTTTGCAATATTTTGCTGTATTTTTGCACTGCTCGTATTCATTCAGAGTTCAACTAAATTCAACGACATTTTCCGCTCAATATTATCGATAAGTACCTAATCTATACCTCAATAAAATGGCTATTTTCAAATTTTTCAAAAATACTTTTGAAATATTTAATTTTGTAAATCGTGTAAAAAACCGGAGACCACTATATATAGTGATATATTTTATTTCAAAAAACGCAGTAAAGTATTCACATATTATGCCAAGAATTACGGCTACCGATACTTTCCAATTAATTTACATACTGTACCTATATACACCGTACGTAATGTTTTATAATTTTTCAGCACTCTATATATACATAGATACGTTTATACAATAATTGTGTAGTAATTTTTTCGCCATTCTCGTCCTTTGGTAATTCATTCAATATTTTTAATTAAGTTTTTTATGTGTTTAATTACAAAATAATCACAGTCCTTCACAGTCTATATAACTTTACTAGAAATTATTTAAATATATTGCACAACAGCTGAATAATATAATAAACATTTACGTATTGTGTAAGTGTCATTAACTTTGGAAAAATTACCAACATTGAAAATCTCTTTGATTCATTAGAATTCACATGTATCTATATCGTCGATAATATTATTTATGTGCAGTATATACTTTTATTTTTAATTTAAAAAAATTAATTTTTTTAGATAGATCCGAAGAGATGGGTTTTATGTTATAAATTATAATCAATGAAAATACAAACAGTATTTTTTCAACATCAAGACCTCCGCGATATGATTTTCAAATTTATATTAAAATAATCATTTTAATAAGAACATTTACGATGCATAATGTAGGATTTATTACAATTTAAGGACGTGACCGACATATAACGTCATGATATATATATAAATTGCGGATTTATTTTCATCTATGTTACAGCGGACACTATAATAACCATAATAGATACTATATTTAAGGATAAAAAAAATGTATAGGCATGTGGAAATTATAAGCGGATAACACTTACGAGCCACGATTCGGGAAAAGATAATAGATTAAGGGTAAGAAATGAGACAATTTTTACTAGAAATCGGTTTGGGATCTATGACTGGTGGGTCAGCAATGGAGCCAATATTTTGTGTAAAATAGATTGT
Source organism: Pemphigus obesinymphae (assembly GCA_025469235.1). NCBI lineage: Eukaryota > Metazoa > Arthropoda > Insecta > Hemiptera > Aphididae > Pemphigus > Pemphigus obesinymphae. The sequence continues at coordinate 17,528 of JAIPRL010006323.1, forward strand.
TGGAAATTGAAGGAAATCGTGTATGGTATTTATTGATCTAGAGAAGATTGGGTTCCTAGGGAGATTTTAAAGTGGGAATTACTGAAAAAAAGATTGCCAAAGGTGTGTGTGAACATTATTGAAGATACGTATGAATGGGGCGAGTACAAGGGACGGGAGTCTGTGTGAAGAAAGTGATGATTTTAGGGTCAGGGTGGGAGTGCTCCAGGGTTCGGCTTTGATCCCCTTATACTTATTTTCTCTGGTAATAGATGAAATAACAAAGGATATACAGGGTGAGGTACCGTGGTGCATGCTGTTTGCAGATGATATAATAGTTGTTCGATAGCGATGGATAGGGTGCGTCATTCAAACGTACGTCATCCAACGTCCAAGGGGGATTTATCAGTTGTTAACACTCGGCTTATCAGTTGAACGAAAATATTACACGAGTTTCGTAAGCCGCCAGGATCGCTGACTACATTGATTAGCCCAATCACATTTTAACTATATTATAACTATGATTTTTACACGTATTTATATTTAGACAGATCACAAATATATATATAAATAAATTATAAAATTGAACAATTTAAAACGACAAATTAACAGTATGCAGAAATCAACACGAAACTATAAAATAAAATGCATGATATTATTTATCAAACATTCGATCACGAAAAAACATAGCTATATGTAATAATAGTTAATACCTAAAATAAAAAACAATGTTAAATAATATACGTTATAATAACGTTAAACATTATGCTGTAGTTCAAATTTATTATTTGAACGGAGATAATGTTATTTTAAAATTTTAAGTATAGTTTCACAGCTATATAATAATTTAGGTATAACGAATTATGAACATCATGTTATATTATAGATATTTCTATAATATTTTAAACGAGTATAAAAATACTTATGTATTATATTGCTACAATATAGTTGGTTATGTTATGCATGAAAATTAATTAACCAAATATATTGTGATGTTTCACTTAAATAAAAGAATGATATTCGCGTGCAGAAAATATAACGAAAAAATTATAAACAGAGAAAAAAAATAATGAAAAACGGCTAAAAAAAAAAATCCAAAATTGTATAAACTTACCTATTATTAAACATTGACGTATATTTTATTAGATTATTTTAGACATATCGTGAATCATTTACATGCATTTTATCATATAATTTTAGAAATATAATTTAACGGTTGTTTTCATATTGAATAAACATATTTATTCAATCCGGTTGTTATTACTTTAGTTTAAATTTTAATTATAGATAGGTACTATATATTCTAATAATTCGTGTATAAAGTAAAATATTTTTAAGTATTACACGTAAAATCCTATCGTAACTAGTAAATATTTAAGTCCCAAGAGTGTAGACGGCGACTCTAACCATAGATAATAAATATATGGACGGGCTACTCCTATATTGAATGTGCATGAGGTTGCGGTTCATTTTAAAGAAGAAAAAAGTCACTATTAGAGTGTTTCGCTTTCTCGCATGGGGTATATTTTAAGGTTATGTTAAACTAATTTGTAACGAAATCAGGAAGAAATGATCTGTGGTGATAACAGTTGTTTTCAAATATTGATAATGTATTGTGTTTATACATTTATGTTATTATTGATTACTGAATATTGTAATATATATTTGTAAATAATATTATATACAATATATTGTAGTGCTATTTACTGTTATGAATAATAACGATATTTTTGTTTTTAAATATATTTATTATCTATGACTCTAACGGCGTTCGCAACTGGTGTAAAATCCACGTTTGTTACTAGTGTAGATCGGCGGGGGAGAGTGTTGACACCAGAAACATATGCATGTATATATATATATGTCCATATATGGATATCCACCTTGCCAACGTCTTTGGTACACCGTATACCGCCATATCACAGATTATATGAATACAGATAGATCACTCGGCCCGAATACAATAGATCGTCGAATACCGTCTTCTGATAGTATCCACAGTTATCGGTGCGTAGTCACATACAATTATATAAATTATTTTGCTAATATAAATAATCCATCATTTTTAATGTTATCATAATAGAAAATAATAATGCAACACAGATTTCAGTTTGTCTCACGGGAATAAAGTTTAAATTTATGGTGTATATACCTACCGTGGTTACACCGATTCCTGTGGAGTTATCAAAGTTATCATTGGCCAAATGACGTCATCGGTTTTGTTCACATCACGAGTGATCTCCCTGCATTCATATAATCTGTGGTCATATTCACATTCTCCCGTCATCAGACCCTGATAACGGCGTTGTTGAGCCGAGAGCCGCTGTCACCATAAAAAAAGCACAACACAGTGACTTTGTCCGATTTACGCTCATCATTTTTCATTTGTTGGTACGAACACCGTACTTATTGTACCCGTCGCGGTCATCGACATCCACGACCGCCAAAATCCATCGTCATCCGTGCCACCCAGTCCATGGATCATCGTCAAATACAACCATAAATTATTTATTTATTTCACTTCACTTCCCGCTTCTTTTAAATTTCCTGGTTCACCTTTGCCTAGCATATTCCCGGCATCGTTTTTAAAAAGGCTGTTCGGCACTAATCTGCGGTTCTACGCTCGTCAGACGCTCCGTCGCTACATATGACCCGGGTCGCCCCCGAAAAGAATACTGGGGAAGTGAATGGTAGACTTTAAAAGTGAAGGGAAGCTCTTGAAAGTAAAGGACTAATGATTAGAAAACCGAATATATAGAGTATGCTTTTGATGAAATATCACACAGAAGGAATAGGGAAGGACTAGAAATAAAGTTGAGTGGTGATGTAGTGGGAGAGGTTGAGAGGTTCAAGTATTTAGGGTCTGCTATACAGAAAGATGGTGGCCCGGATGGGGTTTGGAAGGGGATGTGAAACACGGGATTAATTGTGGATGTATAAGGCGCAGAGAAGCGTCAGGTGTTTTATATAACAAAAGAATCCCTATTAGGTTAAAAGATATATTTTATAAGGCAGGTGTGAGACCTGCAGTGATGTATGGAACAGAATGTTGGGCAGAAGATAAGAAGATAAAACAGATAATGAGTGTAGCAGAGATGAGAATGTTAAGGTAGATGGGTGGAGTGACTAAAGAGTATAAAATAAGTAATGAGCATATAAGAGGTAGTATATAGGAGTAGCTTCAATTGTTGACAAAATGAAGGAGAATAGATTACGATGGTTGGGGCATGTACTAAGGAGGGAAGAGCCTGAGGCAGTAAGATTAGTGAAGGAAATATGTGTTGTTGGGAAAAGAGGGCCAGGAAGACTGAAAAAGAGGCGGGGAATATGATGACGAGTGATATGAGAAAGGTGAGGGTAAATGAAGAAAATGTGAAAAAAAGAGTTAAGTGTAAGTGTAGGACTAGGGTCGCCGACCCCAAATATTTGGGAGAGAATTACGACGTTACAACGGACACTATAATATTTCCTTTGGCCGTTTACGCAGGACTTAGCAGGACTAGCCATACCAATCCATATGTACTAAAATTGTACTGAATGGATCGGTAGGATTGAAAATATTAATGTCTTGTAAAAATATAGTCGTTAATAAATAAAATAACAGTTTTGTGGCAAAAATGTTTTTATTTATTATTTTATATTATGAGCAGAGCCAGAAATCTATTAGTTTATTATAATGATGTTTATTTTATTTCTACGGGAATAACTTTTCGGATGGAAGGATTCGAGTAGGAGTTTTGGAGTAACGAGCTTGTTTGATAGAAAATTCGTTCTAGATGATACTTTCTAGAGATTGTTTTTTAATTTTCCCCGTTGGAAAAGTCGTAAAGGAAAATTACCTTTTATAACAGAACATCTTTTATAAATGCATGATATTATATGTATATTAAACTAACAACCGAGCTCCGCTCAAAATCGTTTTATAGAATGCAACGATTTATAATTGCTTTCAAATTTTATATTTCTACTCCAACTCGACGAGCTAAATGTTTCCATCCTGTATATGCCGCCTTTTAAATTGTTTATAATCATATTTGGTATTATATTTATTATCACGTGAAAACTTCGAAATTTAGCCATTAATGATTGCCTCTTTTTTCGTCTTTTCAACTGCTTATTTCGATGTTCTTACTATATTTTGCGCAGCGAGCACCGTTCATTTTCCAATCTGTATACTTCGTTTAGAGTCTTTACTAAAGTAGTAATTACTAATTAGTATACATGCGGTACTTGCAATTAAGGTAGATATAACTATTATAAAATACACCAATTCGGATCAGAAATTTGAATGTTTCAAATAAAGCCCATCACACGTGTCCATATAACTGTTATAATAATTAGTATATATGCGCAAGCATTTATTATACATTCATTTTAGATTCTTAGTGAAGCGAGAAATATACCTATTAGTTTTACAATGTTGTATTTTTCTAATATCTGTGCCAAAAATTACTATGGTATAAATAGTGCTCCAAATGTGTACCTATTTTCCAATAGTGGATCAAATTATTATTTTAGAGAGGTGGTTTTTTTATTTTTCGAAGAAGCCTAAGAAAAAATTACCGAAATTGCATAAATACAGAAAAATACGTGTTAATTAAAATCAATTATATAGTTATTATCTCGTAATTACAAACCAATAGATTTATTGTGACTTGAAATTTGTACTAAATGAGTATGTATTTCAGTAGGTACCTACTCGGCTATAGACATTATCAACGAATGTTGAGTTTTAAAAAAAAAAAGTCAATTTTGAAATTCTAATTCTATAGGTTTCAATAAATGAGATTTGAAAATGTAATATAATGTCGATCGCATTTTAGTAATATAGTTATATTAGTATTGTAAATTCTTAGTTATGTTGGTAATAGTTATATATAGTTACATACTTATATACTCGTATATATATATAATCTATATAATATATCGCTAATATTACACTAAGTTTCGGTCAAAATCATTTTGATGGAAAAAATGATTTACGACTGATTTTCGATAAGATATATAGGCTTATACGAATAGATTATTACCAAATAGTTAAAATAATTCTATCCAGACGCGTATCAAAGAGGGTGGGGAATTCGCTTCTCCCACAAATTAAAAAAGAAGGCCATAAGTATACCCTGCACATAATCACTTAAGGGTACGCATTCATTCTCCCCTGCGATGTGCCCCAGATTGGTCCGTTCCCGATTCGCCAGGTTCCATTTCACCGACGTAGTATTTTTTTGTTTTTTTTTTTTTTTATTTATATTCATATATTATCGTAAATGTATTTTTATTTTTTACAAGTTGCTTGCGTCCCCAAAAAAGATGGATTAAGCAGGTATAGTAAATTCAGTTTGACGCAAGTTGGCCAAAGCATTATTATCGATGTTATTGTGTAGTGGAGACCGGGGATAGTTGTCCCTCGGAATGTTATCACTCTGCAACGAAATGGCACTTATCTTCGTTATGTGCAGGTACTGTACATTATCAAAATGATTATAATCATTTTCATCTTGGAGAGCAGCCGATTGTAATCAGCCCTGTTCAATTTTATGCCGAAAAAGTCAATATTGAGTAGATAACTAAATTTTTTGCATAAATACATTTTAATATTTGTCATTTATATATTATTACTAACGTTGCAGTTTTTATTAACTCAACAAATAACTAGTGTATTAACGTAATTTTTGGTGTGTCATTTACGACACTGAATTTATAAGTGATAAGCCATAATGATGAGATTTTTTTTTGCCAAAAGTAGAATGGGGTGAGAGGTTTGTTGTTACAATTGACTTGGGGCTGATTGTCATATGTATTTAGTATATAAAAATTGCATACAATTCGATAAAGCTATATTAGTTGTTAATTTACTCGTACCAATTTTTCTCGTTTAAAAGGTTTAAACTAAATATTTAACATTGAAAAATGAAATTTTAATTTTTCTGTTGATGTCATTTGATTTACCTGGAACTACCAACCCCAAGATATGTGACAACCAACCCTGAAGTGCGGTCGGTTGTCACAAATTCCATAATATTTTAAATCATTAAAAAAAAGTCATTTTTACTAAATATTAGTGTTCGATATTTTTATAGGAACTTCTTAAGATAATACAAACATAATTAAAAATGTATTAATTTATATAATAAATTGTATTATGTAATAAATTAATGCAGTCTGTACGGCCGACGAACAAAGCTATATATATATTGAAATAACGTATACGCAACATTAATTTTAATCATTTGTTTTGACGGGATTAACATTTTTTTTTTTTTTATACTCAAATATCGTATGACTTAATCCTCTTACGAAAATACTAAATAATAAACGATTACCATTGATATGTCGGGTTTTAGATCAAATAATGTGTATAAAATATAATGTTATACATTTATACCTACGTCACAGAAGGAAGATAATTTCGAATTTTTGAATAAATAGTAAAAAATGTAATTTTTATATTTAAACTCAAACCACATACGAATTCTCATGATCAAATCGTATACATTATATAATGTTATGTCCTCATCATAAATTTCTCGTCGGTTAGGCTGCAATAGGAGAAACACCCGGAGGAAGAGAGGGGAAATGCTGTCCCTCTTTTTATAGGTGTATTATACCTAATTCAATAAATCTACTCCGTTGTTGTTATCGTGTACAAATGAAGGATTGAAAAAAAATAATGGCGGTATGACCACTGCATTGGTATTCAAAATTATCGATTTATACTTTATATATAGGGACACGACTATATAGGTTATAAAAACAAGTATACCGGGACCCAAGTAGGCTATGACCTGTTTTCGACATTTTCGGTCCGGTCGCAATACTTATAATGTGTAGAATGAGGGACACAAGTGGTATATGTACCGCAACCGACGATTAAAAATCGATGTTTTTCCCTCGTGGTAAAAAAAAAATAAAAAATAAAAGATTATAAATTACCATAGGCCGCGGAACTACGACCTGGGCCATGGCCCGGGCTGATGAGCCCCGTATAAATATATAAGTTATATGGACATAGGTATGATGGATATTGCAAAAAAAAAAAAATTAAATTACAAAAACAAAAATATAGCTTGATCGTTATAGATTTGCAAACCATAAAATTATTGAGGGGACCTTGCCAAAAATCCACTTGTCTTTATAAACCCAAAAGTTTTGAAATTTGGAGATCGATTTGGCATTTTTCAGAAATCGCGGTTTTAAAATTACGAATATGTAGAATACATGCAGTGTAAAAGTACGGATGCAACAATTTTTTATTTATTTATATATATATTTTTTTTTTTGGTCCAGTCTAATAAAAATGTTTAGTTCCGCTCGTATGTAAACTACTATATGATATAATACGTATTATACATTCTATACGCCAGTAGCATGGCGGCTAGTGGGTTTTGAAAGTGGGAGGGCGATTAAAAATTATTCATTTTTGAAAAGCATAGGATACAATATAATCACTATGTACTTACTAATTTAAAAAGTATTTATTAAACCAAAATGAATACCATATAGAAAAACAAAAATATATACGTTTTACAAAAACCGAAAATTACAAAATAATAAAGCTTTTACGTTTTATACTCATATTTTAAGCGTCTATCTTTCATTTCACTAAACAGGTCTTCCAAGTTGTTTTATTTCAATTTTCCGTCAATATTTGATACTGAATTTTTATCTACTATATTCTATATACATCAATAATAAAAGAATAAATTAAATAAATAATAAAGAAATGTAGAAATGTGCACGAATAAAATAAATATACGTTAACTTATTCCGTATTGTTCCTCAGTCCACATGCATGTCGGGCAATTATTCGTATCGCTCCGGTGACCGCATTGTTACCGAATTCCCCCTCTTATGGTTTTGTGTTTTGACCATATAGTTATGACGGGCGATTGTCAACGTCGTCCCTACAGTGTTGCCAGACGTACGAACATTTTAACACTTTTTAATTACCACTAATGTATACGAACATTCTTACGGTTAAATACGAACATTTTACATTTTTAGCTATTTAAATGTATTTGATCTACATTTTTAAGAATTTAAGAAAAAATATATATTTTTTCGTATCATTCTGGTATATGATGATTACGATTATTAAGAAATCGATTTTGATGATGATAATAAGAGTATAATCACAGAAAATTATTATAAGGAAATAATTATTAAATAGTGCATTGATTCAACAGGAATATTCGGGACTCTCATCAACTTACAACGAGGACGCCACGCCGACAATTTGACAATAAAAAACATGCATTACCATTTTTCATTTTTATCAACTTACAAACGGCATGTTAGAAATACGCACAATTTAAGATATCATAAATCATTGAAATACGAAACAAAAAACAAATTAAGTATTAGCTAACAATATTATCTAGCATAAATCATTAGGTATCATAAAACATTATCTATCATAGATAGAGCTGATTTTTGAGATATGCATTTATATACATTTTATATAAGCTGTTAAAATATCGATTTTTGAAAAAAAATTTTAACAGCTTATAAAACGTTTAAAATTGTATCAAGAATGGGCTCCATCAGTTGCTAGATAATTTGGTTTCTTATAATCGGTTTTTATTTAATATTTCTATATTATTCTCAAATTGATAAAAATGAAAAACACGTAAACATGTTTTTTAAACAAATATCGTGATTATAAGACAATCAAAAATGGTACTAACACACGTCCATTTTTAAATTACTTTTAAAATATATTTAAATATTATTAATTTGTTCGATTTTCATTTTTCTTAAAAAATTTATTTTGGCGGCCCCAGCACCGAGTGCAGTTCGATATTTGATAACCGCGCACAGCAGATGAATAATAATAAGGTACTTATTTCAACCGAGCTATTATATATATATTACCTATACCTACATATTATATTTGTACTACTTCCGATTACCTATCGTAGTGTTTTTATAACAACGGAAAACAATTTTTACTTCCGATAATAATATTTTGAAAACGCATTACAATATTATTGAATATCTAAATGAATTTCTAACTCGTCAATGAGTTGATTTTTTTTTTTTTTAGAACAGGGGAGGGGGGCAGATCGCCACGTCGACGTCGATTTATATATTCGATATTCCGACGATTCAACGTTAGTTCGTATAGGTACCACTCCGCAGCACGCTTAACAGTTATAACTTAACAGACTTAGTGGCTACCCCCCAAATTAAGTTGCGACTGGAGCACCGAGCGGCGGCGGCGGCGGCCGTCACACCGCACCCTCGTCGTTTTTCCGATCGCACGACGTTTGATCGCGCGCGCGTGGTTTCGGCACGCACTAACGAATTCCGACGCGGCTGTGCGCCCGTACCCTTTCGCGGCGTGTGCCTATTTTTATCGCGCGGGGAGATTATTCCGAGTCGTGCCGCCGTCGAGGACCCTACGCGATCATTATTATTTTTAGACGTTCTATAGTGTTTTTTTTTTTTTTTTTTTTTTACACCCATTGTCCTCGTTTCCCGCGGGGTGGTCTACACTCTATGTACATGGCGATATGTATATATATATATATGTGTGTGTGTGTGTGTGTGTGTGTGTATATATATATATGTGTGTGTGTGTGTATATATATATATATATTTGTGTGTGTGTGTATATATAAAATGTATATACTTGCAACGTCAACGTTTACAGACCGTTTATTTATAGACCGTGTGCATCGTAATGTGTATATACGCATGCATATACAATATATTATATTATTTAATGTCGTGTGTACGTATAGAGCGGGTAATAATATATATTATTATAACGTTGACTGTACCTATTACATACACTGTATACGGTGTAGAGCTGACGAATGGAAAATCGCTAGAAAGAAAAAAAAAAAAAAAAAAAAAAAACGCGTTTTTTATGAAACGAAAAATACCATCATCGTTAATTGTTTTGCCGTCGGACGGTCGCTTTTTAAAACGAACACGATATGTATATTATAATAATATAATATATAGTGTTTACATCATAGCTGGCGTACAATACGAGTGTGCGTATAGGATAAAATTTGGTGTACATACGTTATACAACTATATTGATATGCGGTATGATTTAACGAAAATAAGATCCCTTCTAAACCTTCCCGCACTCTATATAGCCTCTAGACTAGAAATATTGTATTCCATTTAAACATCCCCATATACTTATTTACCTACTTATTATTATAACCGATCGACTCCCGTGTTTTACTTGCCTTCGCACAGCACAAATTATCTAAAAAATTCTTCTATTTCAAGAGCCATATATATATATATGGCTGTGTGTAACCCATAGATATATAACAATACTAGATAGCCGTCTTCTTATTATCAGTGAAGCCGACGCCATATGCAATGTAGGCACAATCGGTAAACAAACGTTATCAAACTGCGATTATATTGTTAATATTATAACAACAACGCATAGACAA